>JAPQLA010218236.1:0-16527 GCA_029822935.1 Naso vlamingii
ATATACTGTGTTCAGTAACTGCTGTTACAGTATTAAAAGTCCTCAGTTTTTTCTTTTCACCTCCTTTGTTTTCATTGCCCAAATACAGATCTTAATACACTGAAACAAGAGCCCCACCCATTCACCCCCACCCTTCTCTCCACTCTGGCTCTCTGTTTTCTTTCCTAAATTCTCATGTGCTTGCACCCACACACATTCACATACCTAATATTTTAGATGGTTAACTGTGGCTTGGTCTAGCAAGAGCTGCGCTTTTGCCATCTTGTTCCATAGAAGGGAAATGACTGAGAGTGCAGTGAGATGCCAGTTCATTTATCCAATGTCTTGTCTTCAGATTTCCAATTAATTAGAATGCATTTCTTTGCTGCAGTGCTAGCAAGTAAAATGAAGGGGTTTTTTTTTACACTGAATCATATTAATAGAGCTCAAAACCCCCATTACCCAAAGTTTTGGGTCCTGTTGTATTTTGTATCCTGTTATCTTTGAAGTTATGATGTGTTTCCAAAAAAGATGCTTTTATTAAACCAAAACATGTGCAGATCTGATTTAGTTATTTTTCACCTTTGACACATAGGAGATATTCTGTTTTATTTAGTCTATGTGGTGTAAAATATGTTCTGTGGCATATGATGAATTGGATTTGCCGATGTTTTGTGAAGATTAGTACAATCTGTGATTGCTCCAATAAATGCTGCCAATCCTCTTCATCATAATCGTATCCTTAGTCTGTTTCCCATTTCCTTTTAGTGTTCGTTACTTCATAGCTACCATTAATTACCAAACCAGTGTACCATTAATTAGACCATATATTGATGACACAAGACTTCTACATGTGATGGACTGTCTATCAAACAGGCATGTTTCAAAGCGGGTCTCTTTGGAAATATGTGGAAACAAATCCTTAGTATTTTCTTTTACCCACTGTCATATTTGTAAGAATTAAAAAACAAAACAAAGCAAAACAAAATCCTGCGTATGAAGGTTGAATTTTTCAGTTAACTGCTGGAAGTTGGCAAATACAAGTCAGAGACTATTTGAATATTTTAACTATTCAATCTTTGCAATATATGGTCAGCGATATGGTTTGAGAGGTTTGGGTCACCCCATAATAGAGTCTTCCTGAGGAATGAGATATCTATATTCACAAGTGAGTGAGCCTCTTGCCATGCATTGAATGTGGCAAGTATAATGGAAATATCTGTGAGAGTTGCTTAACTCCTTTTTGTACCTAAAAATGATGTTACATTAAGAGGAGCATTCTTCATCTAATGTTGTTCTGTTGACACCTACCCAGCCTCACTTCCATCTGTGTGCTTTTGTGTAGTCAAAGATACTTCTAAGTAACTGTGGTCAGCAGTGTTTGAAATGCTCTTTCTCATTTCAGTATGCTGTACCTGTAAATCCTGAACACAGTCCTCTAGTATTACATCATTGTGATGAAGGAGTGCATCTGACACCAAATTTGTGTCATCACGCACCTCCTCCATCACCTTGTCCTCGTTACCATTGGATACTTCTCTAACACTGTTACCCTCCTGTATGGTACTCGCAGCCGTGGCACAGTACTGGTGGTCAGATGTTGTGAGACCAGAGGTGAAAGGACTTTCACAACAGTGGCACAGTGCGTGTGATCTGTGGAAGCAGTGTCACTTACCTCTGTGGAGGCTAAAATGGCTGGGACAGCTGCTGGATTGTTTCAGAAATTTTCTTTAGACTTTGGATTTACAAAAAGTAAATTAATTAACTTAATAAAAATAGTGGAGACATAACCTTACACAAAGAGGACTACCCTGTCATATTTATGAGTTCTTTTATTTTTTAATAAAATAATACAAATCCTGGTGATGCTTCAATCTAGTATGGGGACAGTTGAGACCATCTAGATTGTAGCCTTGAGGGACTGTGTAATGCTGCTTACAAAATATCATTTCCCAAAGTGGTGCAATGAACTCCATCTCTCAGAAATATGCCAGAGCAGTCAAACTTCATGCAAGGATGCCTGTCTCTACTCAAATCCCTGACAATGTGTCCATCGCTCTGTTCACCCACAATCTGGTCCTGTTGATCTTTCCCGGAACTGTGTTCCTCCAATGATGTCCCTCTGTGATGGATGATAGAGTGATCTTCAATTGGGGGAACTTGTCTTGGTGGTGCAGCAGGTCCTGCTTCATCCCTGTGATGAGCTCCACAACCTTTGATTTTGCCGAGGTTGTTGCCGCCACAGTGGATGAGCAGGACATCTGGGACTGCTCAAGGTGTATGTGTGCAGAGTGAGGAGGTGGAGGGCGATCTCGTCCCTTTCTTTCCCAGTCTTTGGCGGTACGTCTTGTCGTCTTTGCAGCAAGATCTTCACAGTAAGTCAATATGACCTCTTGTGTTGCCTACAACTGTGTGAGTGGAACCGAAGGTACTGGATCCAAGGTTTTTCTGTTTCCCAGTGTCACTCCAACACCTGAGACACAGGTGGTAAGTATGCACACAGAGGTAAGTGACACTGCTTCCACAGATCACACGCACTGTGCCACTGTTGTGAAAAGTCCTTTCACCTCTGGTCTCACAACATCTGACCACCAGTACTGTGCCATGACTATGAGTACCATACAGGAGGGTAACAGTGTTAGAGAAGTATCCAATGGTAACGAGGACAAGGTGACGGAGGAGGTGCGTGATGACACAAATTTGGTGTCATATGAACTCTTTCATCACAATGATGTAGTACTAGAGGACTGTGTTCAGGATTCACAGGTACAGCATACTGAAATGAGAAAGAGCATTTCAAACACTGCTGACCACAGTTATTCAGGAGTATTTCTGACTACACAAAAGCTCAAATTACACAGTAAAATTCAAAAAGTGGGCAAGAAATTAGGTACCTGTCTCAGAAGATTAAAATTGGGAAAACAAAAGAACAGAAGTTGAAAAGGAAGATTTCCTGTTTAACTGAGGTTATCAGTGAGCTGAAGCAGAAAATGCTTATCACAACAGGCTGTGCAGAGATGCTGGAAGTCTCCTTTACTGGAGTACCAAAAGCAATTCCCCTCAGAGTTAAGCCAGGGAAACAGCTTCAAGTGTCTCAGGAATTGTGTTCATTTGCTATGACTCTGCACTTTTATTCAGCTAAAGCCAATGCTTATGTGCGTGAATATTTTGACCTTGCTTTTCCACACCCCAAAACCATCCGGTCGTGGTATAGCAAAATCTCTGCAGATCACAGAACCAGCATTTTCTGCAATCAAGTCTTGTGTTAGGACAGGAAACAAGAGGGCAAAGAAACTCTGTGTGCCCTCATGATGAATGAAGTGGCCATACATTAGCATGTGGAATATGCTGCTGGAAAATTCCATGGATATTTGGACCTAGGCAGTGGCATTGTTGATGACAGCCTACCACCAGCCAAAGATACCTTGGTCTTTATGGTTGTTAACATTGATGACTCCTGGAAAATCCCGGTAGCATACTTCTTTATTAATAGATTGACCGGGGAAGAGCACTCAAACATCATCAAGGAGTGCCTTATTTGACTCCATGACATCAGAGCCCATGTATATCACTGACATTAGACCATCCATCATGCCACTTTGCCATGTTGAGAGCACTTGGGGCAAACTTGGATGTGCATGAGATGAAACCCTCATTTCCACATCCAGCAGATTCCTCCAAAATGGTCCACATGTTGCTTGATGTGTGCTACATGCTAAAACTGTTACGAAGTACATTTGTCAAAGGAGGTACATTGCAAACTCCAACAGGAAAAATCAGTTGGAAGTATCTCCAGGAGCTAAACAAACTTCAGGAGACTCAGGGACTGTGACTCGGAAACAAATTGAAAATGATACATATACAGTGGGAAGAATGGAAGATGAAGGTGAATCTTGCAGCCCAGGTTTTCAGCAGCAGTGTGGCAGATGCCTCAGAATATTGCCACTCACAGCTCCACAGTTCAGAGAGTGTGAGGAAACAGTGGAGTTCCTGAGAACTATTGATGCTGCCTTCGATGTCTTAGAACAGCATGAATCCCCTAGGGAAAGGATACAAAGGACCAATGAGGAGATCTAAAGAAAGAAAAAATGTACTGAACAAATCCTGCTCAAGGTGCAAAAGTCTCTCTTGGACGTAAAAGATCAGAAAGGCGTACCACTGCATGCCAGAAAACGAAAAACTTGTGTAGCTGGTTTCATTGCCAGTTGCATACAAGTGTTTGGAATGTTTTCCAGGAAGCCATGTGTAAGCCTAATGCCCAGTGCTGACCACCTCACTTACAAGCTGAGTCAAGATCATCTTGAGCTGTTCTTCTCAGTCAGAGCACATGGTGGATTTAACAACAACCTTACAGTGAGACAGTTATGATAATTATTAATGTATGTCACTTCCTATCTGTGTATGTTTATGTCACATCATAATGTCAAGCCTCAGTGTGTTAATTTTGCTGAATAATAAAAAAAAAATAAGCTCACAAAAAGAAGTTCTATTTCTCATTATTGCACTCTTGCTTTGTAGTCACTGAAGTGATTATCTGACCTGATGTGTTCTCAGTGTGTTAAATATACAGTATATGTTCTATATGTTCTGTTTTTTTGAACGTGTCATACAGTGTTTTCAGTGTTGCTGTTGTTGTTTTTTACATATTCATGTGGTTACCTAAAGCTAATTGTGTATATATGTTCTTTCTATGTTTGTATGTGTATGTATGGAGGTATGTATTGTCTTGTCAGAGTATGTCATGTAAGTGATTGGTCTTGTGTCTCCACTCGAGGCCTGCACCTTGCTGTGGTCCGTGGGCTTTAAACCAAGACAGGCCATTCATGTTTGAAATATCTGTTACTTTAACCACAGACACATCATGTCAACTGTACTGCAATTACAGAATTTAAAAACTGCAGGTTAAAAAGGGGAATTTATATGTTCATGTCTTGCTAATAACATTTTCTCTTCTCTTTCCACCATCCCAGTCACATGGTCTCCTGTTTCCAGTGCTGGTTCGCCAAAATTTACTGTCAACCAGCTGACCTCTCCCTGTCAGACAAGTTCCTGGGAATCCTCCTAGCAAATAACTTTAAATAAGTTTATGTACTTGCATTTTCAGCAAGTCAACGAAAAGAACTGAGCTTAATCACTAAACTTTCTGCCCCAGCATCATCTTCAACATTTCTAAAAGCATGCCTCTCCTTCCTACAATGTTAGAGTTGATTATGGTTGATTTCAATGTTACCATTGGATTTTTTTTTTTTTTTTTTAATATTAACTTCAAAAATAAAATTGTCATTAGCCTTTTTCACCTACAGCTCCTTTGGCAACCTGGCGATCAGAAGCATGACTGTTAAACATTTCTTTTAATTATTTCTTTCTTGTTTTTGAAATTACTTAATTTTAATGCAGTTTTGTTAAAATTTTGCATGTCTGCCTTGTTAACTTTGACTATCAATTTTCAAGACATTTTTGTAGTGTTGATGTTTTTTTGTTCAGTGTTTCCAACTTTTCACTGAGTTTTGCATTTTCCAAGCAACAGATGTCAAAGTATTAAAGAAAACCAACAACTTAGAACTGTGCCTGTGTTATCAACATTTAAATTCATTTTGTGTGAGCGTGCGTGTAAGTGCGTGCGTGCTTGTGTGTGTAAGTTCCAGAAATTTGACTAGACAGTTTTGTAGTGATGCCAGCTTATTATTGAACTTTAACTTTTTTTTCCCCTAATTTTGCTGTCTGGTGCGAAGTTAAGCCCAGAAAATGTCAGGAGATCAACAGGTGTGGATTTTTTTTTTAAGGAAGATAAATTTTACCTGTGCTATAAACAATGCAAAATATTTGAAAATATTATGCTCCAATATATTGTGCAATGTGTAGTATAGTGTTACGCATTTTGTGTCATTTTTAAAAACAAATGGATCATGAAGCTGTACCACTGACTAATACATTATTATGAATACTGACAGTGCAACTGATAGTACAATATATTTTATCTTTGTGTGTGTGTGTGTGTGTGTGTGTGTGTTTGTGAAGAGAGATGGAGAGAGAAAAAAGGCAAGCCAGGCTTAGTTTATAAATTTTAATTAGCACCATCTACACACAGTGCAATTCAAAGTGCTTTAAAACGGCACAGAAAACATTAAAAATCAGATATTGAGAAAATATTAAGATTGAATTTAAAAAAGATAAAAGTTTAAGATAAATTGCATTTTAAAGTAACAAAAAAAAGGTGGCAATTAATTGATGTGAAGAAGAATGTGCAAGTAAAGTTATCACATCAAACAAGGAAAGAGCCAAGATAACGACAGATTAAATGAACTTTTATATCTAACTTACTGAAAGAGCACACTAAACAGCATTGTTTAAAGCCCAGAATGAGTTGACAGGTGTGAAGCTTGTTCCGAGGGTGGGAAACATAAAAACTAAAAGCTGCTTCACCTTGCTTTTTTTTAAAATTGATCCTGGGAATACTTAGCAAACTGTCCAAGATGACCTGGGTGGTCTGGATGCTTCGTAAGTAAATCAGAAATGTATTTCAGCCCGAGACCATTTAATACTTTTTACAGATGAGTAAAAGGGTCACAAAATCTATCCTTCATCTGAAACAAGTCAAAATTAGACATCAAGTAGGTCTAAACAATGACTGCACCCCACCCTTCCTCTGGTAATTTAGCCGACGTGTTATTTATTATAACCATGACAAGATTTATTCATGACCAGGACTGAAAAAATATAAGCTAAATTAAAACTTATTTGACATATCATAATCAGTAAACTGAACAAAAATGTTACAAATGTTAGCGTGAATACATCTATGCATACTTGAATGTATAATTTTAGAAAACAAAAGTGATAAATTACAGAATTGATGGTGCATTATTGTTAACCTCGATGTGCAACTGGATGTGTCACACATGAATGTGCAGGCAGGCCCGTCCCGTCGCCCTGATGCACGTTCACAATGCTGCGAATAATACGTTAGAACTCGACTAAAAAAATTTATTGAAAAGAAAACTTAATGATTTAAATAAGGGTAATCAAAAAGTCCAGACAAATAAGTTTATGTAGCTTCAAACGATTTATTCACTGAGTTAAAGACGTCTCTTTCACACCGTTAGCTTATGGAAAAAAGTCTTCTGGGGCCCAGTGGAAGCATGTGACCGACGCCATACTTGCAATACCAAGGTTTGGCCAGCAGGTCTTTTTGGCTTCAAAACCCAGAGTGCTTCCTGCATCCAGTTCTCCAATAATAGATCCATGGAACAGAGAAAGAGCATGGCTGCAGCTGTATGGTTTCCCTGGTTGAATCCGGTGTAATCGTTCATGTGAATCCCTCAGAGAGCAATGGCTGTAAGTTTTATATATTCTTTACATAACTGACAGTCGACATTAATGACCTTTGATGGACATTTTTCTGAGTTTGTACAAATTTAAGAACTTTATTTGTTCATGTTTGAAAGACGACATGCTTAAAAGAAAACTTTACAGCTATATACTTAGCTACTACTCACCTGAGTTGATATTTATGTTACTGTTAGTGTTCATACTTACCTGTCGCATGCCTGTTGAATTCACAAGTTATTAGTAGACTGTTTATACTTACCTGTATTGTCATGGCAGTCCATTAAGTACCTTTTTCTATATTTTCTTTTCTAGTTTAACTCCAATGCAATGTGTCATCCTGACTTGTCCATGCTGTGAAATAAGACATTAAAGGAGCAGGCACGCTCACTCTCTGGCTCTTGAAAAGGAGTTTGGCTGGCTGTTTATTTATGTTAACACTTTGGAAGTAAATCACATAAAGAGAACAGCACACAGAGCTTGCTTGCTTAATTCCCAAATAATGATACTTAGTCCGGGCCATGGCTGCCTCCTCTTTACTTGTGCATAGGTTATTGTATAATGACCTTGTTTTTATTAGAGAATTGAGATATTCATCATTTTTGGAAGCATGATGATCCTGTTCCAATTTTCTCATATCACTCTCCAGCTTTGTGTTTATGAGTGCTAAATGAAAGTATGTGTCCTCTCATAAAGGCCTTGAGTGCTTCCCATATATCTGCATGTGACAATAAATTTGTGTTAGCATCCAGGAAGATTTCAATGTTAACATGTAATTTTTAAATCTCCACATGAAAGGTGAAGGTTGTGAAGAGTTACTTATCCAAATGAGTTTTAGGGGGTTGTGATCAGAGAGGGTTGCTGCTAGATAGCCACAGTCCTTTGTTGAAGACATCATATCTTGTGATACTAAAAACAAATCGATTAGGGCTGGAAAATTAATCAAATTTCAATTTCAGTTAAAGCTGCAAGCAGCGTTAAACGGGCCAGCGCACACCTGTGCACGTCATGGAGGGCCTCAGTCAGGGTAAAAGCACATACAAGCAATGAGCGCTGTCTACAACATGACAGTTTTGTGAAAACAATAAATTAACTTTAATAACAGGTTCCCAGTGGGAGCGAAATGCATGTGAGCTGTTGTTGGCATATCAATCTCCTCAGAGGGGCATTCTAAGCACACACTTAAAATTTCAGACAAATCGAACGACATAAAGTGAAGTTACAACAACTTCCTGCCCATGGCGAACAACGTTGTCATCGTGGTGCTGGTGTTTGATGAAACTTCCCATAGTTAATTATTCAGCATCATGAACCATGCCAAGTTTGGGCCAGACTGGCCAGTGTATATGTGAATTAAGGGACCTCCTTTGTAATTGCGACTTCCCTGGGTTCGTGACGCTGCTGTTGCCACGCCCTTTGGCGAAAAGCCACCAAATTTTGTAAACTCACAGCTACAAAAGTGTAAGACTCACCAAGCCAAATTTGAGGTTGATAGGGTCATCGTACTATAAATTATGCATGAAAGTATAAAATGTTTTATTTCCTTCTGCCACTGGGTGGTGCTATTTGCAAAACTGTGTATTGTCACATAGATGTGTTCAGGGTGAGAGTCTTATGAAACTTTTGAAGTTTGATGCTGATTGGCCAATTTTTGTGGGACTTATAATAACTCGTATGTTCATGGCAATACATCCAAATTTGCCATGCTGCCTCAGACACAGCCTTGAACGAAAACTCTCATGTCATCAGCAAGGCCTTAAGCCTTTCCTTACCAAATTTTAGGCTGCTGGGGTCAACCACCTCACAGTAATGCCTCAAAGAATAAAACATGACATTTCCTCTTGCCACTAGGTGACACTATGACTATCAAAACAAATCTCCATATGGATGTGGTCAGGGCCGGACCCTCATGAAACCTGTGAAGTTTGGTGAGGATTGGACCATGTGCAGCGAAGTTACAGCTGTTTTTGTTCAATTTCCCGTGATCTGGCGAAACATTGAAATTCGCCACCCCGCCACGACCACACCCTTCGATGAAAACTCATGATTTATACAACTTTTAACCATCAATGACTTAAGATGATCCATCTTAAATTTTTAAGTCGAATGGATAAAATCCTTAGGAGGAGTTAGTTAAAATCTGTTGCCTGCAAATGGCCAAAAATGACCTTATTTTGAAAATTCAACTCAAAATAGCGGACTTCCTGTTGATATGACAAAAGTCCAAGTGAGCAGATCTGTTCATCTTGTCATGCTCTCCACGCCTACCAAATTTCATCCTCCTAGGTCAAACCATTGATTTTTCATGAGTTTTTGAAAGTTTCTAGGGGGCGCTGTGTAGCCATTTTGCCCTGCCCATGTCCAAAACCAATAAACTACGAAATTTTTCACCAGGCCTAATGCGACTGCCAAATTTGGTGCATGACGAGTCTACCAGTTACTGGTGTTCTGTCTTGTGTTAATCAAGCACACCCTTTCCCAGCAAATGTGTTCAGCCCCTCCCCCATAGACCAGACAGAGGTTTCAGTGTGAGTTAAGAGCAGCGAGTCACAGCACATCGCCTTGACACTTAGTTGTTAGTATAGCACTTGTAAAAAGGCGAAAAACGAGCCGTTGGGTTTAGAAGAAATATAAAACAAACACTCTGGTGGAATTTTTTTTTTCTCTTTCCACTTTAATCAAGAACACGCTTTACAGCGCATTACTGTGGGCTCACTGTAAAAGCTTCATGAGCATCAAAGGCAGCCAGCTGGTCAATGGTTAAAAAGTAACTAACATTCCGAGTACTGTATGAGAGTAAGAATACATTGTCCTTTTGCTTCAGTGTAATTTTAACATAAAGTCAAAGTCAAACTTTATGTTGCACATTTAAACACAACATAAATTGACCAAAGTGTTTTACAGACGCAACAGTCAACATAATATACAGCAAAACACCATTACAACAGAGCAGAATGTAGAAATATAAACAAGGTAATAGAAAGGCCTGTATAGACTTATATAAAACACAAAGTACAGGTTGCAGGGACTGAGGAGTATAGTTTTTACTGGTAAGTATATTTGAGTATCATCAGCAAAGGAAACTTCAAACCTAATGGTAACAATGTGTTTCAACAGCTTATTCAATGTCTTGCTCTGCTACACTTGTATTAATGATACATGAAAGAATATTTGCCAAGAGTGCAAGTAACATCTTTTACTATAGTATAGATTTTTTGAATTAGCCCTAGTTGTAGTAATTTAACAAACAAGTGGATGATTTTATTGATGTGCTTTTTTTTCACAGAGCGACTGAACGGCGCCTTGAAGAACAGGTTTCACATCCTGGACTGCCCACTTCCTTTGCAGTCTGTTAAGTCTCTGTGGGACTGGCAACTACTGACGAAACTCTTCATTTGGAGCCTCAACATCTCATCAAGTGTTACGCTCAGCTGTGATGGGGTTGGGGACGACAGATTATAAGGCACAATCAGAGTGAGGTAGATTCTATGTAGACTCTGAAGCACACACTTACAGGCTGTTCATGTTTGAGGTTTAAAAGTGCTCTTCATCAAGTTTGTTTGATTTTGTGCACTTTTGATTAGCTTTATATTCATGTGACAAGCTTCTCACTAGACTCTGGATGTGCCAAGGATTCTGATATTCATCTGTTGTGTGCAGCTGCATTGCTTAACCTGCACCTGTAAGCGTCACACTTCAAGACATAAAGTATGAAGTATGTACTTAATACAGTGGCTTCTTGGTTCATATAACATGTCCCTTATGTACCTGCATCTGCCTTAGAGCATAACTCTCCCTGCAATGTCTGTAGAGTCTGCTTCCATCTCATGAAAACAACAAAATAATTGTCATACACGTTATTTTATTACAATACGCATAGTTTTGGGATGGCAATATCTTATTGTTATCATTTACACCTTTCAATGCGACCACAGTCTAATGATAACATATTTCAACTTTTTTTTTGTAAATGATATGTGTTGAAGGTGAACTGTGTGTACTTTGGTTTTATATCACATTCAAGTTTGCTGCTGTAAACATATTGAGGATTATTCATTATTTGATTTTCATACTTTGGCAAGTATAATATAAATCATGATTGAAATTATTTCCAAGTCAGAACATTTTTTTTTTTTTTTTTAAGATATTTTTTGGGGCTTTTTGTGCCTTTATTATACAGGACAGCTGAAGAGTGGACAGGAAACAGGGGAGAGAGAGGGGGAAAGACATGCAGCAAAGGGCCACGGGTGGAATCGAACCCGGGTCCGCTGCGCGAGGACACAGCCTCTGTATATGGGGCGCCTGCTCTACCGACTGAGCCACTGGGAGCCCCAGAACATTTTTTTCTTTATCACCCAGCTCTACACAAAGAAATGCATTTTGGGTTATTTGAATGTATTTGATTTTTTTTTTTTAATCACAAATCCACTTTCTTTATTATGATCAGTGTTTAACTGTAAACTGTATTCCCTCAACCTGTTGGTCAATCTTATGTGAGGCTCTAGTCAACCGAGCCAAGAAGCTGCTAATGGTATCAACTGTCTTCATCATGAAATCCTCATTTCGTCGGATATTAAAGGTGGTGCTTCGCTGCAGGGTCCAGTATAAAATCTGCATAGCCTGCATGACATGTAAACATCTGCATTTGCACCTGTAGGACAAAAATGTTGGGTTAGTCCTTTTAACTTTAGACTGAAGAAGATGACTGAATATGAACCCCCCCAAAAAAATTCAAGAAAACAGTACCATACTACTCATGTTGAATTCAATGTAACTGTATTCAGTGATTTGGTTTCAAACTGACATGATGATAATTGATCATTTGAATATAAGCTGAACATGATTATACCTGGGTATAGTATAAGTGTTTCATCTTCAAGGAGAACAAAGTATCCAAGTGTCCTCTCTCATCCTCTGTCCAGTTAAGTCATTGTTTGCCAATGTTAAAGGACACTTTGCTACAAGTATTCCTTTACTACAGCACTCACAAGAAACATATGCGTTACATGACATCCCAAAGTATGGCTTATTTTTAAGCTGTGTTCAGACCAAAAGCAATGAACGCCACAAGATTACATATAAAGTCAATGTAAAGATGCGATTAGCAGCAATTTCACTTTGGGCGATGCAAATCTCACAAAATGCAAATCACACAGTGTGGCATCCATCGCTGTCGTTGCCTCATCGCTCAAAACTGAAAATATTTTTTTCAGGCGACATTGCGTGACACGTGCACATGACTTGACGTCCTGACGGCAAGCATGTTGCCAGATTTTGACAAACGGACACTGAATCAGACATAGCGGTTGAAACAGCTATTGCTGTGAATCCTGTGGAGCTCTTACAACACGACTTTATACACCACAGGATTATGTTGTGAACACAGACACGACTTCCACAACTGATACTGTGCAAAGATGATGATTATATCAGCCATAATTAATGACGAAACATGAAAAGCCCACCTTCCTCCTGACGCTACTAGTTAACGCCAACTGTGGCTTACACAGAGCTGTGTGACTTAACTTAATGATGATTTTGTTGACAAAACTTGTCCAGGACCTCCACAACTGATACAGTGCGGCAAACATGGTTATATCGACCATAATTAATAACTGAAAGTAGCCAGTCTCCCCCACTTCTGAACGAGCTAACAAAAGCAGACTGCACATTGCACAAATGATGCGATTGAAGTGATTAAAGCTGCGATCCAAAATATGATCTAATTATGATCAAGCAACACAGTGCTAGCGTTTCTTGTGATAAAACTCGCTTTATCACTTTTGGTCTGAATGCAGCTTTGGAGATTCTAAAGCCAGCCGTATCCAGTTCTAAAAGCTGATGGTCTGGATCTTTAAACATCCTTGGACACCATTGTGCAAGTTGAGGTGTTTGATGTTGCAGTGCACAGGCTGAGAGCATATTTATAGGTGTCTATGGCATCCATCTCATGGTCCTTGCCCCACTGCAGTGATGGGATTCTCAGTGGGTTAGCAGCATGACTGCAGATGTCATCAATGTTTGTGATGGTGTTTCCATCGGGGTGTGTATGACTCTGGCCCAATTCCAAACTGCTCCCTACCCACTACACTTAATTACCAGGTGCCACTCCAAATCAAGTTACACTTGCAGCTGTGGGGTGTCCCTCTACTGAAGGGGGAAGGTGTAGATTTCGATAAACTATGGGACACCCATTATACTCAACTCTAACACAGACTTGACCATCACCATGGCAATGGATAGACGCCCTGCTTGCATGGCTGTTGCGTTATTTACAGGTTACAGTATGCAATAATAGCTGCTCGCAGAATACAAAAGCTACTCAATAGTGCTTTGCTGTAGGCCTATTGGCAAGAAGGAACAACTGCACTGCAATCACTGTTGTGAACTTCAGTTAATAAACCTGTTAGATAAAGTTAAATGTAATCGTACAGACTCCTTGTAGAGGCAGTTACACGCGAACTGCAACAAGCAGGCAGCCTGCTGACTAATTAATACATATTGTCACTACTGCAATATATCTGAATTTCCACTGTTATGGTCATTTTATTTGTCAGCGTGACAAAGGTGTGAGTAAAATAGTTCTACTGGACAAAGTAGAGAAACGCAACTTCTATTTGTACGTTGTTTCCTCCTCCATTTTTCTGTTGCACTTCCTGCCATGATGGCTGTAGGCCTGCATTGGGCCTCTGTGTGTAGTGGAGTCTGATCCGCACCACCCAGTGCTGACTTGATTTGATTTTATTAAGATCCCCATTAGCTGCCACACCTGGTAGCAGCTACTCTTCCTGGGGTCCATTAAAAACCACATAAAATTAACAACAACAAAAACAACAACATCAATAATAAATAATAGTAGTGATAATAATAATAATCAATGCTGATGCCAAGCATTACAAGAAAGTATGGAGTTAGTAACATGCATTTACCAGTTAGTGAAGGAAGAGAGAAATAGAGGAGCTCAGTGCATCATGGGAAGTCCCTCAGCAGTCTAAGACAGCACAACTATGGGCCGGCCTGTGCCAGCCCTAACTATAAGCTTTACCAGAAAGGAAGGTTTTAATCCTAACTATACTGATATGACTTGGGGGGAGTAGATTTGTTTAGGCTAACATAGTCATCATAGTCATCATTAGACAGCCTGTGGTTGTGTTTAGACAACAATGACAATGACTGTTTAGACATGTCATTGGTTGTGTTAATTTTAATTAAGTCTTTATGAGAAAATCCTCTCTTCATAGCATACCTCTCTTTAACTAGATTAGGTGGTCGGGGGACAGACACTGTCTCAATGGGTTTTTGGCAGATAACTCTCATAATGGAAGCACAGAGAAGTGTGTAGGACTGCAACTCTGTCTCCTGCAACTCTGGCTTGTCTGGGTTTTAGGTCTAGAATACACTTGGCCAGATTTCTAGAGATGAGAGCAGCTCCATCCAAAGTGGGATGGATGCCATCTCTCCTAACCAGACCAGGTCTTCCCCAGGATGTCCGCCAGTTGTCTACAAAGACCATATCGTTTGCTGAACACAACCTCATTGTCATTTATCACAACCTTGATAAAGTGTTGCTGTGACACTTTTTTTTGTGAGAGCTTTGGTCAAACAATAAAAATATAAATGTTGCAGATAATTAGTAGAAATATCAGAATCAAACAATATATACAGAGCTTATGCTACAGCAGGTCAGAGTACAAACAGCAACAGCAACAGGAAGTGAGGTAGTGCACTTACCGCAACACATCAGAGTCTCCTTGGCTGGTGAGAATCCCAAAGCAGTTGGTCTTTTGTTTCCTCTTCCACCTGAGGGGCTTGCTCTTCTATAAAGCTCTCTAACTTCTCAAACCATGGTTTGGAGATAAAGGCATTAGCATGGTTTTTGAAAGTGCTGAGACCGATGGGAAGCTTCTTTGTGTTGGGGAGCATTTGCAGTATCTGTTTTTTTCTGAGTTTGAAGCTTTTGGTCTTCTCACTGTAAAATTCAATGTCTTTCTTGAAATTGTGGGATACGGTTCAGATTTGAATCACCCAAAAATAATATTGGTTTATTTGTTTTAAAGGACCAATCCTCCAGTTTTCTGCCCACCCTGGCACAATGATAGACGGGGTTGGAGTCAGGCTGGACGTTCTCCCCTGTCCCTCCTGTTTGAAGGGCCATCCCAACCTCCCATCCTCTCAGCTGCTGCACAGGTAACTTTTAATGGGGTGGCTCAGAAAGGGATTCAGTGGCTGTTGTGTTGACTTTCTTTTCTCTGACTTTTCTCTCTCTCTCTCAGTCACTCTCTCTCTCTCACACACACATATACACTGTTCTCCTAAACATCTTATGCAACCACCCACCCACATTAACCAGCCACTTAATGCACAGTGCAGATTTGACAGTGAATAAAAGAAGCATTCATCTACTTTAGGAGACGACAAGTTTTACATTCACGTCAAACACGACTTGGTTGAGATACACAAATACTTTACACATTTCATCATCTTTAAAACTAGGTCAAACGTTCATTATGCAGCATGACCTAAAAGACAACAACAAAACAACCCAGCACCAGCAGCTATAAAAAGCCGCACCTGACATGTGCATCTACTTAGATAGCCCAGCCCTACACAACTGCTGTCGGTGGTGCAAATTTTCTCAGCATAAACAATCCCAATAAACAACAACTTCAGTGGACTGACACATGCAGCTTAAACATTCTGTCATTCTGTATGAAGTTTGACATACCACTACAGACTGATCCGAAGTGCTCTGCTAGTGTGCTGTCAAACTCTGCAAATGCATGTACAAGTTCCACAAAAGTGCCCCTGTTTGCGCTGCCAGCTGTCTCATTGTGCCCCCTGAATGCTTGTTCTTTGTGCGCAAGGTACAAGGCTGCAACAATAAGTCTCATCAGAATACCCCGGTTCTTTTTTACCTTCTCATTGTGCTTCTTTGTGCTGATGCTTCTTGCTAAATCTAGAGCCTCGTCGACCCAGACAAGTCCAAAAAGCTTCAATTTCACTGCGCAGTCTATGTGATTTTTTGATTTACCGTGCCTCTCAATCGCCCAGGACAGGTTGGCAAGGTCGGTGAATCCTGTGGTGACCCAGGGATTGTTCAGTGACCACACACAAAGAAATGCTGGGTTGTTTTTTCAACCCAACTGCTAGGTTGAGCCTGTTGGTTAATTTAATTGGGTTATTTTCATTGAATTGGGTATTCTGAGAACCCAATTCGCTAGG
>JAPQLA010218308.1:3477-8477 GCA_029822935.1 Naso vlamingii
TTCTCCAATCATCCGTTGGCTGGTTGCACAATTACTACAACGTTAAAATGTCACACCAGCCGCATCATGCTGGTTTTACGGTTCACTCGACACAGACGTCGATTCTACTCTGCAAGCTCAAAGGCGAAAGAACGAGTTCGGTCGCCTTTCACACAGAACGGCAAGGTGTGATAACAGAGCAAAACTGTCAAATAGGCTGCGTCAAAGGCGACTATGGCAACATCGGGGTAATTTTTTGACTTTGGAAAACATAGTGGGTAGGATAAACATGGCTAAGTGATAAAATGAGAAACAAAAAGGGAGGAGGAGGATAAAGGGAGGCAGTAAAGAGGAGAGAATATAGGAGGAACGATGACAAATGAACGGAAATGTAAAGAAAAGAAGAGAAGAAGGGAGGAAGAAGAATAAAAAAGTCAGTTGAGCACAGAGAGGAGAATAATAAGGGAGACAATAAAATAGAAAGGTGGAGCACATGGGAGGAGTCAAAAAAGGAGATATGGGAATAAATGGAAAGTGAGAGAGAGGACAGGATGAGACAAGAGACATAAAGAGATGTGAAAAAGAACAAGGGTGAAGAAAAATGAGGAATTATTCATAAAAGAAAGTGAAGACAGACAAGTTGAAGAAGAAAGAAGAGACTTGATGTGAAAAACTGCAGTAAGTTAATCAGAGTTTATTATGTATGGAGAACATTTGTCAAGCATGCAGTCATGTTTGTGTGTGCAGCGTCAGTTTCAGCCTGTGTCAGTGCCGTTTGTTTTCTGCTGTCAGGTGATGAACGCAGCTCGGATCCATGACAAACAGAAGCTGAAGTCCTTCTGGGAGCAGAGGATTGTTCAGCACAGTGAGCAGATGGACGAGGAGGAGAACCGCGTGAGGAGCAGCTCCCTGACACGGTCAGCAGAAACGCCTTTTCACAGCAGAACGTTCTCCACTTCAGTCTTTTTAAACACTCAGCTGTCACTGCCAAATGTACCAGTTTGTTGTCTCTCATAGAGTGACAGCTCTGATCTGTTTTAAGTCTCGCTGGTTCAAAGTGATGTGTAGAAATCGACTGTTTTCTAACTGGTGAACGTTGATACAATTTACTGGATTTTACTTAGTGGTGGTAGATTTTATTCTAAAAAGATTAAAGGCTCTGTCGTGCAAGGAAACGACAAGGACAGATGACTTGTGTTACCACCCAATAAACTGGATTTTCTCCCAAACTTATCGAGTTCTTTCTTAGTCCATGCTACAAATCAACAGTTTCAGAAGTTTCAAGATCAGTCATTTTTCCATAAAGCTGCTGACAGACAGACAAACCAAAGTGCCTCTCCCGCTCTGACATCATGCTTTTATGGTATGGCCACAACTCTGGACCGAAGACGGAGTGATCCTGACTCTAATATGACCCATGATAACTGCAGTGTTACAGTCTGATCCAGTGGCGATAATATGAGGCAGTGTGATCAGGGGCCCTCAAGGAAAACTGCATGTTTTTGGGAATGTAGCCGATTCATCCAAAATCCTGATGTAAGACCAGAACACAGGTGTCTTTCTCTTCTCTGTGTGTTCAGTAGGTCGATGGATACCCACGCGAGCAGTTTTACACGTTCAGTGGAAGTGATGGGGAGACGCCTTTACTGCAGTGTAAAGCACAACACATCCAGACATCTCCAGCATCTGTCTATCATCCATCTACATGTTGTGTCTGTGCACATTCACCACGCTGTAGAGACATCGTCACTGTGGGCAAAATCCAGAGGAACTGGTTGTCTGGGCGTAGTAACACAGCGCCTCAGAAATGGCGTGGTTATGCTCTGAAAATGATTAAATAAACATTATTTCATAGTGCACTGACAGGGTTACTCACAAATTCGACGGCAGTAAAGGCGTCTCCATGTCACTTCTATTGAACGTGCAACCTGCGTGGGTGGGAAAGACATCTGTGTTCTTGTTTTACATCCAGATTTTGGATGAACCGGCTACATTTCCAAAAAAGTGCAGTTTTCCTTTAACAGTCTTTCGATATAATAAAAATAAACTTTATTATTGTTCTCGGCCTTTGTCCCCATTTCTGTGTCATAACTTGATTAGTTGGGAAAATACCTCAGTTATGTTTACAGGTCATCTGTCTGTCGTCACATGGTAGCCTGAGAATGTTGATTAGAGGCAGCTCGACGATGCATTTGAGTCCCAGAGATCAGTGTGAATATTTGAGGACAGAGGAACAGAACGCCGCAGATTAGCTCGACCGACACATGACGCATGCTGACAGACAAACAAACTCTCTCCAGCATAGACACAACAATATCAGTCCTGTCACAGCTAACACATCCTCGGACACACACACTTAGACACACACTGTTGCTCTTTTTCCATAACACAGTTAGCTTTGACCGCAGTGACTGCAGATCAAGTTTCTCTGGATGTCTACATGATTAATTTAAGCCCAGAGTCATGGTGTCAAGGTAAATACTGGCCTCTGCTCATCTCTGACTTCCAGCCACTAAATTCAGCTTACACAACACAACAAACACGGTTTCTGTTTAAATTTCAACAAAATTCAGTCGCCATCAGCAGCAGTTTTGGGGAAACTGAACTGAACTGCCCAGTGGAAACAAGGCTTAAATATTATCACGGATCCATTTGGGAAGCCATTTTTTCATACTTAGACTACTTTAGAACAATCTGTTTTCCTGACTTTTAATTTGTAAAAATGTGTCTATAGCAAAAACTTTGCCTCAAACATAAACCTTTAAACTCATTAATTTCATCCTCAAATTGGAGATGAAACCAAGACAGTGAGCTGTAAGCTTTAATATCTTTTTTTGTCAGTGGTACCTGAAGTTATTCATACCCACAGTGATGTAGACAACTGGGTTTTTGTTTTTTGTCATTTTATCGGGTAGTTTGCCTCACAATAATTCTTTATTTCACCTTGAACCTCTCCCTCCTCTTGTCCCTGCAGGCTGCGGGCGCAGTGGTTGGTCAGGTTGAACCAGAGGAATCAGCACCAACAGAGTTTCTTCGAGGAGAGAATCAGACGAGCTCAGAAAGCTCAGCAGAGCCTCGGGCAGATCGACTCCTCCTGAAAGTGGCAGATGAAGCTGTGATGGTTACACAGTCTAAAATCTGTACTTTTTCATGGTTAAACAGGTTTTACCTTCTGTAGTAAAGATTCCAGTTGTCTTACCTGACCCCCCCAGCACTGATTGGTTCTTCTCACTCTTTGTTGACTTCTCATTGACCTGAGTCAGTTCACCTGTTCACTCCCTGTATGAACCCTGCTCACCCTCTCACTCACTCCGGCAGTGTCTGTGAGTGGACTTTCCTCCTTTATGCCTCTAATGTGCAGAATTAATTCATCTGACATATTATCCTTATTTTCTCAAGATAGACATTTGATTAGTTTGAATGAAGTTCTACTTTGTATTTGTGTCTTTCAGATTCACCAACCCACGTGTGTTTTTCCCGTCATTGTGTTATAAGTGCAGTCGCTCGAGTTTAAAGAAATAAACCATTGTGTTAACAGTCAAGTTTCAGGGCTGATGTATTCTGACTGATGACAATGGCAAACCTTCCTTTTTGAACTTCCTCCTGTTTAACACCTTGTATATTACATTTGATTCCTGCATGGTGCCATTGTTATGTCATTTTTTTGTGCCAAACCATGTCACAATGACCTGCGTTTCCACTACAGCCTCATAGCATTGGGTAGATGATGCTGTGATGCTAGGGTCCCCTCAACCATAGCACTTAGATTTGCAGAGGAGCATAAATATAAATGAGAGTTAAATCAGCATTTCGGGAATACAACAAAAACGTCTGATGGCTCTTCACAGCGTGGCTCGTTATGACTATCCCCAAACAATGGGAAAATCCTGCATGTTGTCATTTGTCTCAAGCAAAACCTTCATTTACATCAGCAAAATTTCAGTTTTTAGTTTGAGTGATTTTCAAGCTTGCAGAAATGAAAAAATTAAAACAACAATATGTATCTTCACTGCAACCTGTGGTTTCAAAAACAAAACTTAAGGATGTGGGTTAATACAATTCTCTCTGACGACCGCTCTGCCTCAACGCTGTGATTCACGGAGGTTCCTGAAAGCAGCATGTCGGCTGCCTGCAGACTGAAGCTGCAGCTGCAGCAGCGGGTCGCTGTAGGTAAATAAAAGGCTGCAGACAGACAGAGCAGTCGTAGGACATCAGAGGGAAAACCAGAGGACATTTTCTCCATAAAATATGACCTGGTTTTACTAAAAAAACTGTTTTGTGCGACTTAATAACGTGTATCGTTAAGTTTTGTTTCAAAACTGTGGGTTGCAGTCAAGTTACATATTGTTGCGTTAACATAAAAAACCCCTTTGAGACAGTTTGAAAAACGTTCCTGCAACAAAAAACCAAAAGATCCATGAAGATGTGAAGTCGACATTTAAAAATACAGACAAGTACAGTCAGTGCACAACGCCCTCTCACATCATTTGATGCTATAACACACGTGGGGAAGCTGAAAGTGTTGATCCAGGGAGAAAATGGGATCACATATCTGGAGCTGCTGTGGGTCAGTGCTGGGAAATGTGACAATGGTGTGTTCTTGATGTGCATCAAGACGTTCTAGTTTTCTATGGCTTAGAGTAGCTTTCCCAACATTTTTTCTATTTACCGTATTTTAACAATTACAAGCATCTTACTCATCAGTGTGGAACAGAATGTATGGCTGTTAATTTTTGCAGTGAATAATGACTGCATTTTCAGTGTTGAAGAACACAGAAGAACAAGAATGTGGTTACATGTAACAGTTACATAACTAAACTACAAAAGAAATATAACTGTGATCAGTCACAGGCACTGATACATATCTGTACTCAGATGACGGTGAGAGTTCAGTCCGGATGACTCCTTTGTGCTTCCACCGGTAGTTTTTTTCTGATCACCTGCCAGTCACTCTGGAGCAGGCTCACTCATATTTCCTTTGGCTTTCAGTTGACATATGAGCTGTTGTCATCAGTCGGTCA
>JAPQLA010218308.1:13477-16522 GCA_029822935.1 Naso vlamingii
CAGTCTCTCAACATGACACAAAATAATCCAAGAAATTATTTTCTTCTTCAGACAATTTGACAGTTTGAACTATTCTTTCTTGAGTCAATGTTAACAAGTTTCACACTGGGAGTTACTACGACAAAACAAAATGATGAAATGACAGCATGCAGGCTCTGCTTCCACAGTGCAGAAGTCTACAGAAGTAATGGAGTTTGTTATTGCTTGAATGAAATAACAAAGATCTTACATGGAGCAATAAATCTTAAATGGAGCACTTGTTTTGTGTCTAAATTGGCATACTGCTGTTTGGAGTCGTTCATCTGGAGTTCCAGTCACTTGCCGTTGATACAAATACTTGCTGACAAAACAAAGTGGAGTCAACATCAGTAATTTCCATGTGTGAAATGAGGACGTTTGATGTTGTGTAGTCTGTAAAAGATGCTGCAGTTCTTCATTTGACCACCAAACAGCAGCAGCACACAGTTAAACATCCAGCCAACAACTGGAACAGCATTAGAAATACTCACCTGTTTCTCATTTTGATTTAAATGGTCAAATGTAAACAGCCTTTTCCACATTCTTTGGTGTAATTTGGTTCTTAAGTCTGTTTATTTCTTAATAATTAGGGCCAGTCTCCTTAGATTCAGTAAGAGCCTTTATTGTGTAGCAGAGATTCATTTTTCAGTGCATGAACTCTGTGGCAACAGCTTGTGTTTTACCCTTTCCTGTGTCAGTATGTCAGTGCCACCATGCACAAAGTTGAGTCCATGTAGTGTTGAAGGACTCTGCAGCCTTAAACTAAAACTTTACCAACAACCTTTGGATGAACTGGAGCACCAACTGTGATCCAGACCGTACCAGCATCATCAGTGTTGAACTGCAACTGAATTGGAGATAATCTTTGCAGACAGATTGAATTTCCAGTGGAGGCTGTAAGCAGCTTAATAATGTTGTGATGACACGTTCAGCTATGACATATAGCAGGAATGTTCCGGTGTCCACATACTTTTGGTTGTGTTTAAGTTTTAGAGACAGGAATTTTACTTTATCAGTAAATACCTTTTAAATGCTGAACATACTTCTTAAGGTCCAGTAAATCAAACATATAAATTTGATATGACACTGCCATGGTACTGAAGAAGAACCTGGAGTTTTGCACACATTTAATGAATCATCGGTGAACAGATGAAGGTCTTTTGGTTCTTCATGAGGAAACAACACTGGTGTTTCTGTCTGAGAATGATGTTGTTCTCTGTCAGAGACCTGCAGGTTTTGCTGAGCAGATGGACTTGAAGTGACTTGCTAAATATAAACACTGACCTCACCACTGGTGCGTAGAACAAGCTGAGTCACAGTGCCTGATGCTGAAAAAACAGAGAGAAATGTTGTGTTGTAGAAAAACGGATGTTTTTTGTCCTGCTGGCAGTGAGGCTTGAAGTTTACCAAACTCTGAACCGAACTTTGAACTGTTTTCTGTTCAAGAACAGCTGATCAGAGTTGGTTTTATTAACTCTGAGTATCTTACAGCTGAATTATGACTGTGTATGGAGAAAGAAAAAGTCATCATCAGTGGGGCTTTGATATTATGACCCACCATGTCAGAGGTAAAAACAGTCTCCATTTTGATCTGGAGACAACGCATGCGATCACATGCTTTTTAAAAAGGTAGAAAGACATTTCTTCCCCTTTTTTTTTCCCCAGACGTCTAGTGCTCATAGTGCACCAGATGCTGCACTGGGGGACATTGCACCCAAATGTCCCCACATAGTGAAGGGTCTGTAAGAGACAAGCAAACAATTCAGCAAATACAGGAAAAATAAAACTTTGGCTCACTTAATCTCTGTCATTTTCTGGTATTTTCCCTTTCTTTTACACAAACCTAATTAAATAAGTCGTACTATTTGTGCAGTCTCAGAACATGGCTTGTACTTTTCTAGTAATTATAGACAATCAAACACTCAGAGAAATCACCCTACCCTTTATATATTTCCTTCTGTCTATCTATCCTAAGCACTAAAGTTTGAACCTACATATAGAACCAGACTGTCATTAGCTGACATTTTTTAAGCCTAACTTAACTGAATATGTGTTAAAGTATTATAGAAGTTCTCTGTGATAAGTGGGATTTTCATCTTTCTTTCTTTATTGCTAACCTTCACCTTCATGTAACTGTCACCAAGAGTGGCTAATTTTAGGCAGAAACCTGCAGCAGCAGCAGTGTCTGTGTGGATCAGCAGGGGGCAGCAGTCAGCTGTTTGTCCATCTGACAGTCCACTATTCAGATTCAGAGAAGTGCTGAGACATAAGCGGCTGGTTCTTCCACATTATCTGCTATAATCTGTGTCAGTGCGCAGTTTAACAGGCAGACTCCCCTCCACGATGACTCTGTTTGCTCTTTGATTTTCAGGACTGAAGCTGCCAGAAGCTCATTATGGAGCCTGTTCACACACTAAAGCTCTCACACTGTAAAGCTCATTTGGTTAAAGTGCTCAGCAGTGACCCTAAATCCCTCAAATTTCTCCTCCAGAACACTGCTGAGCTGTAATGTGTCGACAGTCACATAGTTTCTGGAAGCTTTACACTGTACAGCATCGATTCAATGATGACAACAGCAGCAACAAAGAAGGAACAACAAACAACAAACACAACACAGACATGCACAAATGAGAAAGACAACAAACAACAAAAAAGAGAGAGCGAAAACCTCAAGGACAAACATGACATCCCGAGAGAGAAAGAACAAGAAACACACACGCACACACACACACACACAGAAAAACAAAGCAAAAACAAAAAACAAAAAACCCTAAAAACACTACGGCACTATTTGTTAGGCGTATCACTGCCAAAACAGTGAAGTATCTTTAGCAACTATGTTATAAGTTTTCCCAGGATGTAACATCTGTCAGGAAATCTGAAAGTCCAAACTCAACAGTTTGTGTGTCCCTGTGTACGACTGTCATCTGCAAGCTGATTGTAAAAACAAAACATTAACACTTTATAATATAGCCCTTGATTTATAGTAAAATTTCCCAACACTTACCATGTCATTTCTCTAAACTT
>JAPQLA010218370.1:0-16510 GCA_029822935.1 Naso vlamingii
ATGTGTGGAAAGGGTCCAAAACTTTAAATTTCTGGGTATCCACATCTCCAGTAACCTCACCTGGTCTGTCAATACCATGGCTGCGGTGAAAAGAGCTCAACAACGTCTCCACTTCCTGAGGCTCCTAAGAAGGGATGGTCTGAATACACAGTTGCTGGTGGTACTCTATCGTTCTGCCATTGAGAGCATACTGGTGTACTGCATCACAGTCTGGCATGCCAGCTGCTCTGCAATGGACAGGAAAGCTCTGCAGAGGATAATCAAAACTGCCCAAAAAATCATCGGCTGCTCTCTCCCCTCCCTTGATGACATCGCCTGTAGCCGCTATCTCAGCAGAGCCTCAGCAATCATCACAGACTGTTTGCACCCTGGTCACCATCTGTTCCACCTGCTGCCCTCTGGGAGGTGCTACAGATCACTCAAAACTCGGACTACCAGATTCAATCGCAGTTTCTTTCCAACAGCAATACGCACCCTCAATGGACTCAAAAAACACACACCACCAAACGCTTCTTCTGTGAACTCTGTACATATACTCGGACTTATGCTTTGATCAGCACAAGTCTACTGTATGATTGTGTTTTCTTAATTTTATTTATTTATTTATTTATTATCTTTTTTAAGTAGTGTGTTGTGTTGTGTTACACGTAGCACCTAACAGAGCAGCACTTTTAATTTCGTTGTATTGTTCACAATATAATGACAATAAAGGCACTTTGACTCCCTTGGTCGTGGAGTGATAAAAGGCATTTGATGTCACAGCCATCGTTTATGCCCATTATACCATGACTATGAACCAATCAGATTGCTCACTTTTAGCTACGCATTTTGTAATTGAAGATAATTCTCCATGGGAGCCTCATTCAGTTCAGTTCAAATTAGCTTCACTGACATGAATGTTACTATAACAGTATTGCTAAAGCATCAATTATCGTACAGATGTTTAATAATGTTAATATATTGATATACGACAGTTGTACACAGAAGAAATATATATATATATGTATACAAAAGAATTGTTTGTATAATTGTCTGTCTGAGAGTATAACAGTAGGCTATCCTTTCACTGCAAAAAGAAATTAAAAGAATATAAACTCAACTCTTATTAATATCAGAAGTGATTTACTGTAGAAAAAAAATCTTGTCTTACATGTCTTTTCTTGTGAAATAAGTCAGTGTCTGATAGTAGCAAAGGGGCATTAAAAAAAGCCAAAAGAACATAACCTCACTTGCTTCACTGGCAGCTTTCGCTTTGACATGTAAATTTGGAAAAGTTGTACCGTATAGAAGTTTTCTGAGTCAATCTGAAATGGACCAACATTGAAGTGTGTTTGGTCAGCGTTCACCTCCTTTAACCAACAGTGATATCTTGATTGTGCCTCTGGTGGTTTGGGCCTGATAACAATGAGCCAGCTGCTGTGGTTTGGCCTGGATTATTTTGATAGAATTTAAATGTAATTTTTTGTCAAAGGGAAATCAAACAGAACTTACTGTATTAGACAAAATTAAGTCAGCTTGTCTAAATCATGTTTTAAAAGTTCAGTGGAAACTCACATTTATTTATATCATCCAGACTCATTATTCGGATGCACATATTCAACCTTGGCTCCTGCTCTTCTTATATACCACTATTTTCTGTATGCTATTGAAAAGCAATAGCAAATACATTTTAAGTGTAAAGAAATGCCCTCCAGATTATAATTATTATCAATATAACAAGAAAACTTTATTTATTAACAAATCTGGCACACAAGTTGTTAAGTACAATACAAATACAATACAAGACAACTTTATTAATCCCACTAGGGGCAATTAGTTTGGAGTAGCTTAATGTGTACAAAATACAGTAACATACAAACAAACAAACAAGTGCTAAAAGGGGCTATGAGTGGAAGTCTATAAATAATATTAATAAGTAAGAAGCTATAAATACAATAAATAATTTGATAAGAAAAATGTTAAGAAAATGATAAGAAAAATATGTATACATATTTTTACATACATAATACATACATACCTATTTTTCTTAACATATTCAATTTTACAGTACAGAATCCACTCATAGCAACAGAAGCATGAATGAACTTTTGGCACAGAGGCACTTGGTTATCATGAGGGAGAGAACTGATTATAGGTTTATTGTAGGAAAATTCCACACTTGAAACTGAGGCACAGTCTGTTTATTAATAATTAACCAAAGCCTTGGTCTATTATCCTAACCATAACTTAAGTGCTATTGTTGCCTAAACCTAGCCACATATGCGTTTCAGGTTTCACCATTATCTAATGTGAAAAATTCCTCCTTTACACGCCCTCCATCGAGCTCAGCTACTTTCTTGCAACTGTGGTGATGTGAGGCAAAAGAGTACCTCCCTCACTCAAAAAAACATCGCCTGAGAAGATAATCCAGACAGACAGTTTTCTTAAAGGAGTTATTTTGTAATACAAATTAGTATATAAATTGTAATGGCAGAAGACAGATTTGGACTGTAACATGGATAGATGACAGAAACACAGCCCAGACACATTTATACAGTGTATTTGCACTTTTACTTGTGTAAAGATCAGTGATACAGACCATCTTGTGTGCAACAACAAACTTTATTCCAGAACGTCCTCAGTCACCAGATGAATGACACATGACCTTCCTTAATGGATTCAAATGCCATTTCTCACACTTTTGAAGTTTGAAAATCTTTTTCTTTACATCTTTTTTTTTTTTAATTTTCCCATGGTGTGCATCAACTGAGATTACTGGGTAAGCACAAATATGATGACGCTTAAAATATTTCCCCAGCCATTCCCACCCACCTACCTTGTCCCATCCCAAATAATTATTACTCAAAAAGAACAAAAATAGTTAACAACAAAACAAAACGAAACACAAAGGGAACCGACACAGACACAAATACAAAGACAAAGACAGCAACAACAATGCAGTAGTTACCAACGATGCAGTATTATTATTATTATTATGTCCATAATTTGTAGAATTAATTTGTGGAGTATCTGCAGAGAGCCTGAAATTGTCCAGGTCCATCATTGAAGTCTTTCTCGATCTGTAAAGATCCAGAGCTTGTCCATGTCCATTATTGATCGGTCCTTTCCAAATAACTTTGTAGGGGGGACCACAGGTCTTGAAAAATCATTTTTATAAATGATGAAATGACAAGTCTTGGGAAGTCTGTTAGCTCCTGGCGAGCTAATTTAATTTGCTTTCCAGTGAAGTTTATGAAAGAATGATGATAAGGAAATGTAACTTGTGGACTGATGCCTCCTATCTTTGTTCAGGTTTTTACACATTACAGTCTAGCGTAGTGAGAAGCTTCTGAGATAACTGTCTCACATAAAACTAACTAGTACAGCAGGCATTTACTGTAGTATGTCATCATACCAGCAGGACTAAAATAAGACTTAACCTCTGCCAGCCACTTTGGCAGCTGCTGCTCGTCTAATCAAAAAGTTAATGGGCCCAGCTGAAACTCAGAGTCACATACTTCCACTGATATGAGAAAAGCTTTTATCATGGTGATCCTATTTCCTCTTTTATTCAGTGCTGTCAGCTTGTACGTTAGCAACACAAAGCAACTTGTCAACATTGGCAAAGTTACAGCAGCAGTGACGTCTTAAGTAGCCTTTCTTTGATTCATACGTCATTGCTTAATGAATGTTCTCACTCTGGTGCAGTGAAGTGTCGTTGGACAACATGCACTGTGATTAGTTATTGTCATTCAGGTAATGTTCTTATTGCCATCTTCTTTATTGTTCATACTCTCTGACCTCAGCATGTTATCTGTACCCTTCAGCCCCAAGTACATTAGTTCCTACAGGTCAAATTTTTATTATCTCTGAGGGGCAATTAGTTTCACAGCCAGCAGTAATAGACAACAACTAACATATACATATGCATATATATATATACAGAGGAACAGTAGACAATAAATAAATAAACTTAAAGTCACACTGAGTTATTCAGAAGGACAACAGCAGCAGGAACAAATGAGTCCTTGAGCCTATTAGTCCTGCATCTTGGCACCACGTATCTGCAGCTGGAAGGGAGCAGCATGAAGTGTTCATAAAGAGGCTGGCTCAGATCAGCCAGGACAGAGGACATCTTTAAAAATAGCTCACAAACATAAAGTTCACATCATCCTGCAAGGAGGAAATTTTAGAAATTTTTGGACACTACTTTCTAATAATAATAAAATTTATTTGTGTAGCACCTTTCAAAACACTGTTACAAAGTGCTCTAAGGTAACAAAAAACAGAATCCAATTAAATGACTATAAATAAAAGTATGGATAGATAAAGAGGACACAATACGGCCATAACAAAGCAATAAAAGAATTAATCAAGTGAAAGAACATTTTAAAAGGTGTGTCTTTAAAACAGATTTAAAACAGTGACGGGTGACTGACAGAAAAGGCCCAGTCACCCTTGGTTTTTAGTCTAGATCATGTAATCTCCAACAAGGACCCACCACAGGATCTCTGGCACTTATTTATCAGTAATGTACTCAGGGGGCAGTCCCATCCTTGTTTTAAAGTGATCATTTAAAATCCTAAAATCTATCCTAAATGTACCACAAGCCAGTGTGATGAAGCTAAAATTGGGGTGATGTGGTCTCTTGCATTTGTATTTGTGAGGAGTCTGGCAGCTGCATTTTGAATTAACTGAATTTGGGCGGCGTTGCGTTTGCTCAAACCTGAGTAGAGTGAATTACATTAATCTAGACATAAAGTGATAAGTGCACGGATGACAGTTTCAAGGTTGTTAGATAGAAAGGATTGGATATTAGAGATTCTGCGTGACTGAAAAAAAAGACTGGGAAACTGCTGATTAAAAATGAGATTATTGTCAAAGGTGACATCAAGATTTCGGCAGTTAGAGGTGATACAGGAGGCAAATGAACCAAGTCGTGGTGAGACATGATTGCATGGTGTCTGGACTATAATGATGACTTTAGAAATGTCTAAGAAATTATTTGACAGCCAGGTTTGTACCTTATTTATGCATGCCCTGAGTGAGGTAAACTGTTTATTACTAGTTGGATCAAATGAGAAATAGAGCTGCGTGTCATCTGTGTAAAAATGGAAATTAATGTCGTATTTGCGGATTGTATGTCCCAGTGGTAACATGTAGATGCAGAAAAGCAGAGGACCAAGGACTGACTCCTGAGGTAAACCACAAAACAAATAATCAGAGAAAGATTTGCAAACTCCGATATCAACACTAAAAGTCCTCCCTCTTGGGTAAGAATGAAATCAGAAATGCAAACCCATTTTTTTGAGACGTTCAATTAAAATCCTGTGGCCTACTGTATCAAAGGCAGCAGTAAGACCTTAAATGATTAAAACAGATGAGTTGCCAGACTAACAAGACAGTTTATGTGAGATTGAATACAAATAAAGTATAAAAACACATAGTTTGTGTATTGGAGGAACACATCACCCAATGCATTATTTTCCTCCATTGCCTGGAATAATAAAAATGTTGCCCCAACTTATAAAGATGGAACATCACCCAAGTGAAGTTTGATCTCAAATCAGATACAATTTGTGTTTTTAACAAATGAATATCGGGTATCTCAAGTTGAAAATTCACTGTATCACAACATAAAAAAATGTAAATAAAGATATGAGTAGCTGTTTTTTCTCCTAATTGAATGAATAAAAAGATAGTCTGAAAACAGGTACTTAACCACTCATACTAGTGCAGCCTAATAATCCCAAATAAAGTTTAAAGTTGGTCCAGTTCATCTTGAGCCTTGGATGCTCACTGTTCCAGAAGAAAAATGTTGTTGTTTTTTTCCATTTTGATGTAAGGATCAGTTTTAAGGGGCAGTAGAACAGCCTGAAAGAGATCGAGAAATGTAGGCAACAGACTTATTTCAATAACATTTATACAGCTATTGTTATAAACAGACGATGGTTAGACCTAGGCTTAAAAGATCCTTGACTGAATATCAAAACTAGATTGTAAGTCTCTGAAACAACTTTCTTATATTCCTAAAATGAATGTTTATTTTTCTGTTGTGAAATTTCTCATTTTTGGTGTTTTGTTTCCATTACTCTGGTTAAAATAGAAAACATTTTATATACTGGCTTTTCAACCATAAAAACTTAAAGTGGAGATGAAACATGGAACAATATGAATGTAGTGTGTTTGATTTTTACCTAAGACAAGATATGGCACCGAATTCAAACGTTATATTTCTCTAGTATTGCTGGAAAACCTGAGAGTAATTTACTCCTCCGCCAATTGGGCGCAGCCACCTTCAGACAAGTTAAACGGTGACAGTTCTGGTTCTGGTTGTGCTTCTGTTGATGTGGATAAACCTTCCTAGCTGTTTTGATGGACAAAAACAAAAACACAGTGCCACTTGAATTCGGGTGGTGACGTGATGTAACCTACGGTACTTAGAAAGTAACTGATAAGATATTACTAAAATTCAAATAGCAATGCGTTGTCTTGCTGCGTTACTGCTGAAAGTAATAAATTACTGTAACGGCGTTACTTTTGCAATGTGTTACACTGACACTAATTGTTAGTGAAGAAAACAGTTTTGTTGTTTGCATGTCCTAATGAGTAATCCAAAACTCAAATTCCTTTGTCAAAACAGCTGAGAACCAGCGATGCCATGTATGTCTCCCCCCATCAACAGCAGGTCCCCCACAAGCAGCACCATACCTGTGACGTCACCGCTGCGCTTGACTGAAGATGGCTGCGCCCTGTTGGCAAAAGAGTGAATTACCTTCTGGTTTTCCAGCAATACTAGATAAATATAAAGGTGGAACTGGGTACCATATCTTGCATTAGGAAAAAATCAAACAAACTGCATTCATATTGTTCCATGTTTCATCTCCATTTTAATAATAATAATAATAATAATAATAATAATAATAATGAAGAAGAAGAAGAAGAAGAACAGCAGAAAAGGATATTGAGATGTTTTAAAACAAAACAAAACATAAATCACTTTTATCCTTTGCAAAAGTTCCTTCAACTTTAAATTTTTTGTTGGATGACCCCCCCCCCCGGCATCGCTATGTGGTCAAATGAATGAAGACACTGTGTTTTATTCCTCTATTTCTCCCACAGTGGCACTTAAAGTAGAAAAAAGGTTCTCTGTACATCTTCCAAAAAAGTGCACTTGAATCAGGAGCTTATCAGATCCTTGATAGCAAATTTCCAAGGGAAGGAACAAAAGCATACTGATTGATTTGCATTCTTTAACAGTAATAATAGACTAACATTTAAACACTGCTGTTTTCTTCAGTCATTCTCTCTTGTTGCTATCCCTCCATCCTGGCTCAGTGCGGACAAACTGTCCATACAAAAATCTTCATAAGGGGAAAGACATCTCCCCTTAAAGGCTGGAACTATGGAACTTGACTTTTTAAACTCAGCAGCCTTAAAAATGACTAGGAATACATTTTTGCACAGAATGAGGACGTTGGATGGTAATATTTTACAATACAGCACACAAAATAACAAGTACTTTCTCAGGAACAATTGGGGAATAATCAGAAATAACTGTTTAAATTATTGTTAATTAGTTTTGAATAAAGAAATTGGTCAGTCATGCTGATATTAAGACAGTAGCTAATACATAAATGAAACAAAAGATAATAATTAGTTATATATGGGGGAATCAACATACTGACATTTATTCAGCAGTTTTTGTTGATCAGTTGAGATTTTAAATGGTAAGTAGAGGTATAAAATTGCATGTTGACGAGGCACTCAAATGAAGTAGTGTTTAATACTGAGGTAATATAGACTTCTTACTTTCCATCACTTAATATGGACATTTGGTTCCTCCCTATGGGTAGGAGTTGTCCTTTTGCACCATGATGCAGTCACTGTATGAGTAACAATTTCTGAGATCAAACGCAGTGTACAAAAATTCAGTTGTTGGGAGGTGTGACGTGGGTCTGCAACACGTGCTGAATGGCTTCAAATCAAATTCTGATTTATTTTTTACCTCTGTGACAGACAGAGTCCATGTTTTGAAATGCATGAATAATGAAAAGAAAACATGTTTGTAAATCACCCCACCAACCCGAAGTTTACCTTTACTGATGATTATCTGTCCACAGCACGCAGACGCCATAGGTTTGGTTGAATCTGGCAAGCAAGAAAGATAAGGCGGATGTGTAGGTGTGTGGGCTGTTATCAGTGTCCTTCAAGTTAGACTGATAGCTCTGGGTGATGCTGGGTGTTGCTGTTTGTCTAGCAGGAGTGGTCCGAGATGGGAAGAGACCAGAGAAGCAAAAAGCCAAAAGAAAATCTGAACTGAAAAAACAAAAATCAAAAAACTATATGTGCAGATGGAAGAAAAAGAGCACCTGCCTTGCCAGTCAACCCAGAAATAATGTTCATATTGAATTATATCAGTTTAAATTCAGTGGCAATATTCAGTTCTATTGCATGAACTACTTTGACACTCTTATAGTAAAGTGGAAACTTAAACCTGGCTAGTGGATTGATTGGTGTGCAATTAATTTGGACAGACTAGCAGCATGCTTCACTATGTCATACTAATAATTACAGTCTACCAAATATTTTGTTAAGTTTCTTATTTTCCTGAACTTGAACATCACCATTGTATGCCCTTTAGTATTACATAAGTAATTAGTTTAAAGATGTTTGCAGAGAATGCAGAACAATGCTGTAATTTAACAAAGAATTATCCGACCCAATGTTTTAGTTTGTAGTTTGGTACAAAAGTAATGTTACAAATACACAGACACGGACAAAATCTGCTTCTCCCAGTCCTTTTCTCTTTCTTTTCTGACTGCAAGGCAGCAAAAAAGAAAAGAAAAGAAAAGTGCTAACTAGGTCATCCCTATCAAGATATTTTCTTATCTTTATTTAAGAGTCTATACCTTCTTATCACGTGGCCAGCTCCCAGTTGAATTGAGACTGGAAAAATAATAATAATGATGAATTATTATTATTATTATTACTTTTTGTAGACAAAACTTTTAAAATAGTTACAAATAGCTTTACATAAGTATACCAGGATTAAAACATATGAAGAATCGACAACAATCCAATAAACAATAAAAATACTAGTGAGAATACAAGTAATAAAATAGACAGGACAGGTTGACAATAACATAATATTAATAATACATCTTTATTTATATAGCACCTTTTTAAACAGGGGTCACAAAGTTCTTTACAAAAACACCAGAAAGTTACACACAGCACAAAAAGGTCCAAAGCACCAACAGATAAAAAGTAGTCAAATATAAATGCAAAGTAAATCAGATGGTTTGCTACAGTTAAAGGGTTTTATGATGAGATTTGTTTTGAGAGGTCATTTAAATATGTCAGTGGTTCTGCAAAAAATGTGTTAGGTTGATGAATGATACAAAGATGGATGGATGGATGGATGGATAGATGGATAAACCTGACAGTAAAGTAAAATGTGTTTTGTAACTTGTGTAAAACACGCTATCTGTTGTAAATATGTAGTCTGTTTCAACGGATTTTTATTAATATCCCCACCTCCCTTGAAAATTTAGCAATTTTGAGAGTTGTTGAAGAGAAATTTAATAAACTTTGTCAGTACTGTCTGTGACAAATGCTGTATAACTCATTTCACAGAGACCATTCAAAAGATTTACAGGGTTAATGAAAACAAGTTGGCATTTATCATGAAACTAGCCAAGAAAATCTCTCATAATAAAATGTTAATAAAATGTTACAGGAGAGTAAAATGATTTCAAAGCTACGTGGAAGAAAACTAAATCATGTAAGGCAAAATATATCTTTATTGTTGGTTCATGCCCACTTATGCTATCATTGCTAAAAGTAAGGTAAAATCTGTGGGGCCTAATCTTGCAAATTTTAAAGAAAAGGATAGTGATGGTCCAATAGAAAATCACTTATATGGGGGAAACAAAGTGTTGCAGTCTGTCTTGTAAAGGTTAGTGAAGTGGAAATGAAATCCATAATAGAAAATTCACAAAAGGATATATAAATTGATAATGACATAATCATAATGATAATAGTGAAATGACTGTTGACTGTATAATTAAATTTCTAAGCTGCATTTTCAATCTTATTTTTTTGTTCTTATTGTACTAAAGTATTTTCAAAAAGAATAAATTGTAAAGAGAGAGTCAGTGTTACTTTTGGACAAATTGATATACAGCTTTATGGAGTGACATTTGTTTCTTTATTATGTAATCAAATAAAATATATGTGAGAGGAAAACTTCTCAAACTGCAATCAAAAAAACATTACATGGCAAGTAAAAATAAATGTGATTTAAAATATATTAATGCAATCTAAAACAAAAACTTTTTTGCTAATCTAAAACTTTTGTTTATAAATTTAAAAATTTTGGTTTCAAATACAAAAACAATGTTTGCAAATCTAAAGGTTTTTTGTTTGTTTTTTTGTGCTTCAAAAACCTTCCTTTGCAGTTCAAAATCTTTTGCAATTCAAAAACCTTCTCTCTCTCTTTTCTGCTGAATCTCGTGTGCAGGACCTACACTGATAGATGTGAAATGCATTTCTATTGGCCAGTCTAAATCAGTGTGACAGCTTCCAAAAGTAGTCATATGCTGCGAATATTTATATCCTGTTATCTGCTGGAGTTCTTCAGTGGCAAAATTTGATAGAGATAGAGGAGATCACTATGGCACAATGGAGTTGGGAATGTCACCGCAGTGTCCCGTATTGTTCTAGCAACAAGCAAGAGCATCCTTATTTAAATTTCCACGAATTTCCATCAGATAATAAATTGCAAGCTTGCTGGGTTACAGCTATCAGAGGAAACGAGGGCCCACACATAGCACCATTCAGACACAAGGCAATTCAAAGTGCTTTACAGAGGCATAAGAAAAAAATAAGAAATCAAAGAAAAGGTTAAGATTAAGATTTAAAGAAAATAAAAACAAATGCAACCAAAAAGAAGATTTGACAGAAATTGCACTTAAAAAACAATAAAAAAATAAATAATTAATTAAAAAATAAAGATAAAATAAAAATGAAGGTGACAAATCGTCAAACCTATTGCGTTAAAAGCGAAAGGAAGCAAGATAACTATGGATTAAAGGAATTTTCATATCAAACTTACTGAAAAGCCACAGCAAACAGTAATGTTTTAAGCCCCAATTTGAATGATCTCACAGTTGAAGCAGACCTCAGGTATTCAGGAAATTTGTTCCATTGGTGGAAGCTTAAAAACTGAAAGCTGCTTCTCCTGTTTTGTTTTGATCCAGGGAACACTGAGTAAACCTGTCACAGATGACTTGAGGGGTCTGAATGCTTCAAAAAGGACAAGTAAATCAGAGATGTATTTCGGCCTGAGACTATTTCGTGCTTTATAGACGAGTAAAATTATTTAAAAAATCTATCCTTTGTGTCTCAGGCAGCCAGTGCCATGATTTTAGCACAGGTGTAAAATGTTCCACTTTCCCGGTGTTAATAAGGACTCTTGCAGCAGTGTTCTGGACAAGCTGCAGCTGTCTGATTGATCTTTTATTGTGAGGACACCATTACAATAGTCTAGCCTGCTGAAAATAAACACATGAACAAGTTTTTCTGTGTCTTGTTTGGACAGGACTCCTTTAATTCTTGCTATGTTTTTAAGATGGTAGTAAGCTGATTTGGTAATTGTCTTTATGTGGCTACTGAAGTTTAGGTCTAAGTTCATAACCACACCAAGATTTCTGACCTGATTATTAGAATTCAGTGTCATAGATTTCAAGGTAAGCACTGACTTCTAATCCTGCTTCTTTGAGGCCAAACACAATGAGCTCAGTTTTATCAGTGAACAGTTGTAGAAAATTCTGGCACATCAACTTGTTGATTTGTTTAATGTACCTACCCAGCAAGCTTAAGGGACTGTAGTCACGCGGTGACACTATTATGTAATGTTGTGTGTCATCGTCTTCTTACCGTAAGAATGGTAAGAGATGTTATAGTGTTCTATAATCTGAGTCAGGGGAAGCTTGTAGATGTTGAAAAGAAGAGGACCAAGAATGGATCCTTGAGGAACTCCACATGTGATGTTCGATCACTCTCATTTACACAAAGTAGTCTCTATCTTGTTAATAGGATTTGAACCAACTGAGCACTGTGCCAGAAAGTCCCACCCACTTTCTAATCTGTCGAGGAGAATTTTATGGTCCACTGTGTCAAGTGCAGCACTGAGATCCAGTAATACCAAAATTGAAAGTTTTGTTTAACAAGTGCAGTCTCTGTGCTGTGGTGTGGTTTAAATCCAGACCAAAAAGCATTAAATACATTGTTTTGTACAAAGAAAGAATTAGGTTGCTAGAAAACAGCCCTCTCAGTAATCTTTCCTAGAAAAGGTAGGTTTGATATGGCCCTGTAGTTGCTTATAACTGAGGCATCCAGATTAGACTTCTTTAAAAGCGGTTTAATAACTGTGGTCCTCAGGGCCTTTGGAAAAAGGCCTGACTGAAGAGAACCATTTGTTATGTTTAATACATCTGATGCCACACTGTTAAAAACATCTTTAAAAAACTTTGTTGGTAGAGTGTCTAGGCAGCAGGTAGTAGTCCTAAAGTTATGAACTATTTCAGTTAAGGACACATAATCCAGAGAGTGAAAATGTGCCAAGTTTTCTAGAGCAGTCTTATGTAAAGGCAGAGGGGACATTGGTGTTTGATTTGAGATGGAGTTACAGACTGTCTGTCTTATCTTTGTTATTTTGTCTGTGTAAGCTTCAATAACTTGCCACTATATGTAGAGACTGTGTGGGCAGCATGGTGGCGTAGTGGTTAGCACTGTTGCCTCATAGCAAGAAGGTCCTTGGGTCAATTCCCAGCTGGGGCAGGACCTTTCTATGTGGAGTTTGCATGTTCTCCCTGTGTCTGCGTGGGTTTTTCCTCCGGGTGCTCCGGTTTCCCCCACCGTCAAAACATGTACATTAGGTCTATCTCCAGTCAGTACCCTTGACCAAGGTACTGGCTCAGAATCTAGAGTTGGTCCCTGGGCACTGCACTGTGGCTGCCCACTACTGGGTTAAAAGCAGAGAACAAATTTAAGTTAAGGTGCGTGTGTTATTGTTGCTTTTATTAATAATCTCAGTGAAATAGAAATCTCTCTCAGAGAATAGAAATAGGACTGCCTAGCCCTTTTAAGTTTTAAGTCATAAAAACTAAGGTATTTTTGTAGATGCATGGTGGACCTGGAGTTTTGTTTTTCACCACCTGGGTTCTGCCTTTCTACACTCTCTTTTTTGCGCTTTTACCACTGTGGCATTTCTCCATGCTGCTTTTCTTTTACTGGAAACAACTTAAGTTGTCATTGTGGCAGTGACATCCACAGTGCTTAATTTGTAAATCTGACGGTGCCGGATCACAAAGTGTATATGAATGTCGTGGGATGGGGGGGGTGGGCACAGGTGCTGGAACACATACAGAAAACGATGCTGAAAACATGCCATATATGCAGATGCCCACTTACAATATTGTGGGGCTTACAAAGACCTCAATTTCAAAGGATTTACATGATAAAAATGTTATGGCAATATTTCAAGATTGTTTCAACTACACGAGCAAATGCCAACATCAACTTATGTGGGGCTTACAGTGGCAATTCATTTCTCAACAGGTCTAACACATACAGTAAGACAGTAGCTAATAAAAAAGAATCAAACAGGCTTTCTTAAATTTAATTATTTGAAAATTGGCACAGGGGCCTTTTAATAGACAGATATATGCCCACCTTTTAAGTTGTCCAAAGTCCACGCTCACACTCAGCACTTGCGTCAGGAATGGTACTGACAGCAACAAATAGCTCCTTCGATTCATCAGAGATGTCTCTTCCTCCTGAGTCTCTGTACTGTCTGAACCTCTGTATGACAGAGCGGTCAAAGCACTTACACAGCAGTACGACCTCAGTCTCTCCATGCATGGTACCAGTATTTCGCCTAAGGCGCCCTCACCTCTTCCAAAAACGTATATGCCCCCTTTGTGACAGCAAACCATCAGTTCGTTGCCAAACTTAGAGAAAACTGCCTCTGCTTCAGTGTTTTATTTCTGGGTCTCCCTCGTTGAGTGTGATGCCTGGAAAGAGTTCGCCTCAGTTCTCCATTGGCTGAAGTGCCCAGGCTGGTCGATTCAAACACCCCAGTTGCCCTGCCTGCTAAAATGACTGCAGTGTTGCACACTTCTTGTCCTCACGGCTTAAGTGATCTGACTGCAGGTTTTGGCGGTACATAAAAAAAGCGGGGCCGCACTGTGCACCCAGTATTATATCCCTCTTCTTTTTACGAAGAAGTCTAACCTAAAAAAGAACATGAGGTTGCTTGAAAATGATTTGTAAGTTAAAATACATTTTTCATGTTATAATTTTTGTTTCCTTGCCACGAGAAGTGGCAGATCCACGCAAATATGTGCCGGATTACAACCAAGAGGTCCTGTTCCAGCAGGATCTGTCACAAATTAAGTCCTGGGCATCAATAACATTTATGACATTAGATGTGAAACTGTCTACAAGGTCATCGACAGAAACTGACAGAAAGGCAAAAGTGCTGTGGGTGTAAAAGCCTGGGTAAATAATGAACAGGTCTTTTCGTTGATAAATCGCTTTCTGTTTACCTCTGTTTAAATTTTGCTGATGTCAGCAGAAATTGTCATTTTAAAGAAAACACAGTAATGATTGGAAAGAGCGACATCAGTCACCAAAACCTCAGAAATGTTTAGACCTTTGGAAATGATCAGGTTTGAAATATGTCCCTTGTTGTGTCTCAGATCTGTCGCATGCTGGAAAAGTCCAAAGTCTTCCAGGATGTTCAGAAGTTCTTTAGCACTGCTATCCTTGGGGGTTATCAATATGAATGTTAAAATCACCCACTATAGCAACACAGCTTAAATCAATACACACTGCAGACAGTAATTTGGCAAAGCCATCACGAAAGTGTACACTGTATTTTGGGGGGCTGTAAATTGTTATTAATAGTCCTCAACAGGGGCATCTCAGCTGAATTGCATAATATTCAAAAGAGTCAAACTTTCATATGACAGCTGTCTGCAGTGGTAAACACCATTAGATATAATTGCTACCCCACATCTTTGCCTAAGTACTCTGAGCTCACTCATAAAATGAAAGTTTGGAGGAGCTGACTCGATGAGGGCTGCTGCACTATTGTTTTCATTTAACCAAGTTTCAGTTAAAACGTAAAGTCCAGATTATTTTTGATGATAACATCATTAATTAAAAGTGACTTGCCAGCCAAAATTTCTGATATTTAATGAAGTTAATTTTAAAGTTGGCAAGTTAAAAACATTTTCTGCCCATTTTTTGGGACATCCTGTGGCTGACAAGGAATGGATACTAAACTTCATAAATTGACAGAACCAGAGGAGCACTTCATGTTTCTTAGAAGCTTATCCTTCTTTTCTATTACCTATCCAAACAGGAACTGGAGAGCTACTGCCTCTCTGGGCCTAGACTTTTCCCTGACAGAGTCATGAGTGCAGTCTGCTTTGCAGCCTGGACCCATCACATGTCAACCAGAGCTTGCTGTGATAACTGGGTATGCTGTGACTTTTTGCAGCTCAGGAGACTGAGTAAGTGGTTGAAAACGTCGTGGAGGAGGGGGAGGGGCTCAGCGATTTAACTGTGACTAATATGTCAAGAGGTGGAGGGAGTTTAAGGCCAATTCATACTTTTCACGTCCGAATGCCTGCAGGGGTCTGCTCTGGTATGAGTGACGTAAAAATCGTCATCCACCCATGTCCGCACGGTGACTTTTCCAGCTCTTTAATGTCTCTCTCAATAATTTCAGCATCTTTCCTTTGTCTCTTCCTCTTTGATCCTGTCCGATAGCCGTCCCAGTAAATCAATATTACTGACAAAATCTGACATTTTGAAACAGTTTGTTTGGCTGGTGAAGTTGTACTGTTTCAATGTGGTCACAGCTGTGTGTCTGTAGAGTATTTTACAACGGCTTGGAACGAGGCTTAGCCAATCATAAAGAAGGACTGAAACTATCCGTTTCATGATAAGAAGTGAAACAGGCTGCATATAGTGACAAGTTATTGAAGCAGAATAACTTGGGCGTTATAGTAAAGTCTTAATTACTGGAGCAACTGTTGTTCCCCAAAAATGAATAGTAGATGTGCCAACTGCTAGAAAGAAACTGTAGTTAACCTTTAGTTACCTTTCCACCTTAAAATGTAGTTTTCATGGTTTCTTTGAAACATTTCAATCAAATTCAATCAAACTTTATTTATATAGCACTATTCATACATAAAAGAAATGCAACCCATAGTGCTTTACAAAAAAACAAAACAACAAACAAAAACAGCAAAACAACAAACAAAAACAGCAAAACAACAAACAAAAACAGAATTAAGACATCCCATCCCGTCCCACCCACTCCCTTCTGGCCTCCATCCACTAGTGGGCGCTACGACAAAATAAAGCCGGGTAACCACCATCAAGTAATCGACACTTCGTTCCGGGTAGCAGCGTGTATGCAGAGTCGCGCGCGCCGGGACGTTTTGCTACA
>JAPQLA010218394.1:0-14876 GCA_029822935.1 Naso vlamingii
AGAGAGTACTACTCGGTTGTTTGCATTCTATTAGTGCGCCACTAGATGGGAGTAATTTTCACATACTGGGGCTTTAAGTGATTAGAGATTCCAACGTCACTGTTTACATGGACGCTGAATAAAGCGATCTGATCATGACGTGTTTACATGCATCAAGTGTTTAATGAGTATAAACCATTCTGACATGTAGAGTCATCTAATTTCCTGAAAATAAGAGAAAAAGAGGAAGCTTTACTTTCACCTGTGTTGTAAACATTGCACAGTTGCTGCGCGCCTTCAGATATTTCTCTGGATAAACACAGATAAATGGATTTTCCAGAGACGGGGAAGCTCATGGCGTATTCCTGGTCTCAGTACACTGTATTGCTTGCCGTGGCTTGGACATAAGCATTATCACCTAAATAAAGTTAGGTGTGAGACAGATGAAGCTTCCTGCTTGTCGTTATTGAGGAAGGACAGTAATGTGCGGCGTGAGCCCCATGAAGCGACAGCACAGACAGACGAGTGGCGGGTCTACTTTTCTACAAGCTGTTAACGCTCGGATTGATTGAATTCCTTTAAACATTTAGGAATTACAGGCATTTATACATGATGTCCCCATTTTCGGATGCTAAAAAGTTATCTGACAAACTAACATAACTGGAGCGTCCTCTATGTTACTCATGGTGATAATGCAAACGTCCAAGCCATCGTGGCAGCGATACAGCTCACAGGAGAGCAGACGGGAATACGCCACGTGCTTCCCCATCTCGGAAATGTAGGACAGACACGTACAGCGAGGATTATTTTACCCCAACCATGAAGACAAGATCGGAACAAGCGTGTACGTGGACATTGGTCAGAATAACGATCGGCAGGGGTGCCCAGTGGCTCAGTTGGTAGAGCAGGTGCCCCATATAGGGTTCAATTCCACCTTGTGGCCCTTTGCTGTGTGTCATCCCCCCTCTCTCTCCCCTGTTTCCTGTCCACTCTTCAGCTGTCCTGTCAGAAAATAAAGGCACAAAAGCCCCAAAAATATCTTTAAAAAAAAAAGATTAACGATGGGTGTGAACCACCCCTCTCGTTCGGAATGAAAATTCTTTCTGAACAGGCCATATTGGCTCAGAATTTTCTGAGTGCCGTGATTACATGAAGCATTTTCACTCTGACCAGGATTTTATTCTGCTTATTTGTGCCCATGTGAACACAGCTACTGACTAGAACTGAAACATATCAGTTCCGTTGCCATGGCGAAGCGCAGACAGACCGCACAACTATACGATGGAATTTAGCGTAAACAGTCTTGTGTGCTTGTTGTGACTGTTGATTTACCACAGATTGTTTATTTACCACAGACTAGCACTTAATGTAGTACATTATGTATTTTTTTTCTTCTTCTGCTACTTCTGTTTACCGGCGCACATGCAGCTGGCAGTTTAATTAGATTTGATTGGTTAGATTGGACCTGAAAATTACTTAAAGAGCCCCTCCAATGAAAATCATGTTCTTCACCTTGTTCACATGTTCATGTGGCATTTCTCTCATGTTACAAGACAAATCAGGGGGAAAGTAAGCAGTCAACGCCATCTCCGAGTATTTCTGCCTCCAAACTGCTGGGAAACAATTAAGTCCCCGCCCCTGACGAAGCGGAGGAGATGGAGAAGATATGTGGAGAAGCAGCTTGGTGGGTCTCAACAACGGCGGACAAACACACCTGTTTTGTTTTGGGTTGTAAAGCGAGAAGAGAAGAATCTAAGAGCCTTCATTTTCTACCAAAGGACCCAAAAATCAGAGAGCAGTGGATGGATTTCCTCTCCCGAAATCATTGTGGTTCGGTGAAAGTTTCAGATAAAACGACGTGGGTTTGCTGTAACCATTTCCACGAGGACTGCTTCACCAACTTTGTGCAAAAAAAAAAAAAAAAAAGGGTTTTGCCACTGTACTCAAACTGAAGGCTGATGCTGTGCCATCAATCCTTCCTGCGGACACTTCAAGCCAGCATGTTGGTCAACCTGTAACCATACGGGTAAGTTTATTTTTCCTGCCGTGTGCTAACGAGATGCGACAGAGCCTGTCCTCACATTAGATTAGCACAAGTGCCCGTGTCAACATGAGTTACGCCTGATGGTAGCTAATGTTAGCACATGATCAGCAGTAAAACCGCCTTGTGCTAGCTGCCCCGTTGTTCTTCTATGGAGAGAGCGACACCACCTGACTAAGCGGCATCGCTACCCTTGGTGTTGCGCACCGCTCGGATTTCCCCCACAACCGCTGCGCTTGAGGTTCAAATTATTTGAATTTTGACCTAGTTTGCCGCTGATCTTTCAAAGCTCAACCAATGAGACATCAGCTGTGTGTGACCAGAGATGATCTGGAAGCGACACATACATGCAGAGGAGGGAGAGAAAGATGGAAGAAAAATCTGCAGCTCTCTGACCGAGTTTAACTCTTCGTTTTCGTAGCGATGTAATAATGTTTCATGCACACAAACTTGTTATGGTTGCTTTTTTCGCCGCTGTGCGATTAGTATGACAAGTGCAAGAGCCTTCTTTTGAGACAAACTCAAATACATGGCAAACAAACTCTTTTTCCTCCTCTCCCTTTTCTTCTACTTCCTGGAGTGACAACTGGGGTGGCTGTTGCCTTGCAGCGGTGTCTGGCTCCAAGCCTCCGCGGTGTGTGCTCTCTGTGCAAAGCGCAAAGTTCTTATCATGTGAAGGCCGCTAAGAAGCCTGTCAACATCATGGCATATTTCAGAGGCTCTAGTTCGCTTTTTTGTTCAAATTGAAAATATACAAAGAAATCAGGTAAACAATGACAAGTGACTGTACAGCTGAGGGGCTGCAAGCGATTGTGATTCTGAACGCAGCTCTCAGTGACGAGGGGAGGGAGGGGAGGGAGGTTCCTCAGTGCACAGGGGGAGGGTGCACAGCTGTGTTGAAGCACTGCCCACTAAGAGATGAATTGCTAATGAGCTACTAGCCCACCTGAGCAGGGTTGGTCCACAGAAATGGGAAATGTTTTGTTTTTTTGCAAAAAAAACCTTCATAACCTCATTTGAAAGACCACAGAAATATCATTTTCTGACTAAGACAGAACATTGGAGGGGGACTTTGGTCCTGAATGTCTTATTGAGTTTGTAATTCGCTTTCTGACCTTATTTATGACAAATAATTTGCCAGCCCTGTGCCTCATTCATTGAGGTTCTGTCATCAACCAAAATTCCTGGAAAGAAACTGAAGTGAACAGAGATGAGTGCAGCTGTGTTGTACATTGAACAGCAAACATGAACAAGTCTGTCGTGTCCAGTGCTGAGCCTCTGGTGTGTGCTAACACACTTATTCCCGAGCTGCCCGTGTTGAAGCTGACTGAGTGGATTAGCTGGTGGCATCACCCTGCAGAGCTGTTCTCAGATCAGGCTTTCTGCTCAACTGCCTTTGATGGCACACTTAATTAAAACGCAACATCATGGCAGAGCCTCCACAGGCTGCTCGCTCCTCAGAGCAGCCAGCCCTGCTGTCAGCCTCAGAGGAGCCTCTCTACATGAAAATGAGCCGGCCAACAGCAGGACAAATCATTCAGGCTGCTCTGATGGAAACTTGGGCCGATTGATTTCACACACTCGACAGAGAGAAGCCAGCGGGCGTTTCTGACTCTGCCGGGCTATAAACTCCTTGTCTCAGGCAGGGTGAATCCTCGCCCACATACTAACACGCTGTCAGTGCATGTGGTGATTTACAGCAGGCTGTGCTGCGCTGCAGGAGGAAGACGACGCTGGGAAACCGCCAGCTCCAGCTCAGCCACTGCTGCTGCTCCGGCTCTGTGTGGATTGCTGGTAAACTGGTTGTGGGTGAGGTACAGAAGTGAATTTACAACTTTGGTTTTTGGGGTGGAAAGGTCGGGCTGAGCATGTATAATGTAAACTGCAAACAGTGAACTGCTGTTTTCACATTTTGGCCTTTTATGGATCAATAATAACAGAACGGTCAGTGGATGTCAGACAGCCTTCTCATACTTTGCCTCATTTTTCTCTGGTGACAAAATGGTAAAAAAGTAACACGCAGAATATTTGAATTAAAAACAAGCTCCTCCCACTGCTCTCCAGAGAAAACATCACGCAAATCTTCCTTTAAAAAATATTACCACTGAATCATTATTGTAAGAACACGAGCTAAAATGTGTCTTAACAAACTCTGTTCAACCACGACTTCCTGTTAGCCTCTGTGTTGGCTGTGCTCTTTTAGCTTCAGGGGAGAAAACTGTTCGACTGAAAGAAGAACTGTCTTAAAATTAAGACTGGTCACTAAAATTCCAAGAGGTTGATTAGGGGTGTCACAACCTTGACTGTAAATTGATCGAAATGACGTCATGACCTCAACCATTGAAATCGAAAGCCCAATTTATGCTTCATAACAATAAGCAATAAGACCGCTGGCTTTTTGGGCTTGTTGACGTCATCGCAGCGGGCTTAAACCCGCCCACGATGGTTTATGCAAGGTTTAAGACACTGGTCCTACAAGCCTCACAAAAGTTGGGGCACATACAACGTCATCGGTGGCTTATAGCTTTGATTGGTTGACTGGTTCGCGTGACTGCGCGTGATGAGTCGAGGGATGGGAAGCGCCCATAGTTGTAGTCCTGTACTCTGCCTTCTTATAGGCTGGCTCTCGCTCTCCTCTGCACTGCGCTGCTGCTCGCTACTTATTATCGTATTTACAAATTTATTTATTTATTTATCGATTTATTTATCTAATCATCTTTTAATTATTTAGTGATCTATTTCTTTATTTATTTCATCTAGTTATTTTTATCAATATAAACGGTTTTGAAGAGATACTGGCAGAGGAGGTGAGGAGGTATCCTCACCTCTTCAATTCCCACGGGGGAGACTACAAAGACGACCAAATGACAACAAATTCATGTTCACCTATAACCTCCTCTGCGCTGTAAGTCGCCATCTTGCTTCTTCGCTCGCACTCAGAGCAGCACACCTCCCCCTGTTGCCCCTGTGAGTGGCGCGCGCTCAAGCCTGAGCTTGAGAAGCATAAGTGCACAGGACCCTGTAAGACATGAGCCCAAGCCCAAAAAGCCAGCGGTCTTATTGCTTATGAAGCATAAATTGGGCTTAATGCCCAGTTCAGACGACAGGATTTTAGCCCTGGTCTTTGCCTTCTGTGTGTTTTTACAGATCATAGGCAAATCAGCGTGTGCTCCTGTGAACGACGGTCAGCATGTGTGAACTGTTCAAGGACACAGTCATGAGCTCGCCAACAGGGTGACGGAGTGTGGCAGAATTTCTAGCATGCCAAATATCTGGCCCAGTCGCAGGTGTGCAGGTACCAAGGCTGGACTGCCCATCGGGAGCACCGAAACTTTACCCGGTGAACTGACCTGCTGAACAACCCGCAGGCAAAGCTTAAGAAAAAAAACACAAAAAAAACAAACAGCCTGATGTTCAACTAACGGATGCAATTCACACACCAGCACACAATACAATAGCCTCCATGCGGTTACACAGCAAAATAAAAAGCAGTGTGAGGGTCTAGTAGTTTATCTGTAGGCTACTAAAGGGCTGTGAAACTACCAGAAAATAGTGTTTTATTTCTCTGATTCACCAGCTTTCTCGTTACCGCTGCTCCCTCTCTTTAATTCACTTAAAGCTTGCTCCACCAGCGCTGCTCTCTCTCTCTCTCTCTGTCTCTCTCAGAGCGCACGCTGGACCTGACAAAACATAGTTTAGGAAATATTTTACAACAACAATGCTCATTAGTGCTGACTTTAACATAAAAGTTGTACTGGAGCTGTATTTTAAAGCAACACTATGTAACTTTGACCGTGACTTGTGGCTTTGAAAAACATAACTACACAACGCACACTGATATGTCGTACAAAACAGCAATTTGAGTAAACCGGGTCATATTTTATGGAGAAGATGTCCTATGACTGCTCTGCCTCGACTTTGTGATTCACGGAGGTTCCCGAATGTAACATGTAGGCTGCCTGCAGACAGATGCATATCTCTATAAAATATGACTCGATTTTACTAAGATTACTGTTTTGTGCGACGTATCAATGTGCATGTATCAATGTTTATTTTAATTTTTCAAAGCTGTGAGTCGTGGTCAACTTACGTAGTGTTTTTTCAGACAGTGTCACAATATCTAACTACACTGAGTGTATGGGGACCACACACACACTCGTCAGGCCGCTCCCTGTGAACAGATCTCAGAGCGTGTCCTTGTCAGTGATCAGTCGTGTAGTGTGAAAACCTCAATGACTGAAAAACTCCTGATACAAGACAGACAGTTGTACAGTGTCAACAGACAAGAGACCCAATGACTTTGCAGGTTGAACAATGGAGATTATATCACTCATGATACAATGCAGCCCATCTTTTAAAACAACAATTAAAAGAATAAATGAGTTATTAGGGCATTAAATCAATGATCTTAGACTAGTCTAAAAATGGCAGCCATCTGTGCTGAAAGAAAAACTAAAACAAAAAACAAACAAAAAAAGATTGAAAATCAAATGGAATCGAGGATCTCGAGAATTGTGACACCTCTATGGTTGAGGTTTAAGACACACGGCGAATTAAACAACTCACAGTGTCACATCGGGCCAAAAACAAGGATGCATTTCCTGGACGGCAGGACGTGTAACCGATCAATATCAGCTTGTCTTCTACAGATCAGGCTCGACCGTCATGTTCACCATATTTACTTTTCCTGCAGTAAAGTTGGCAAGTCACATAAACTATGTACGTCTGTATTTAACTAACATGCAGCAAGACCCTGGTCAATTTTTAAACACACGTATCAATAAAACTGATCGATGCCTCGCTGCTTGTGCTGCTCAGTTTATTTTAAATTGTTTACTTTGAAGAAGTGGGAGAAATCTTCTGCTACTGTTGGTCTAATTTTAATTTCTACCATCCGACCATTAACTGTAGCTTTTTGTTTACAGAGGGCTGTAAATCCCATAATCCACTGAACACTGTCACTGCTTCAGCTGCCTCTCAGAGGTTTACACTCCATCTCCGCTGATGTCTGTTATCTGTCGAACCCGCAGGGAGACAAACGGAGTTCTTCTTCTGTTTGAAATTTCATGAGGCCGTTCAGAGCAGGACGAGAGAAGAAAATGAACAGCTGAAGACTCTATAAATACTACCTTTATGGTTTTACAGTTGGCGATAAATGTCTCTGTGTGGCTATCAACTCTAAGCTTGAAGGAAAGGGAGAGAGTGACAGAGGAGGCGGATTTAACGCTGGCCTGTGGAGGCTGCGAGTTAGACTCAAGGCCAACAGCAAAGGGAGAAAACATCTGGACTCCATTAATCCAAATGCTCAGATTTACGGTTAAAGGAACATTTAGGAAATTTGTTTATTCCCATTCAGGCTGAGACTCAGATGACTGATTGATACCGCTCCACAATACATGAAGTGACAGGCAGCTGGCTTAATGTAGCATGAGGACTGGAAACAACAGCTGGCCACCTCTGTCCAAACATACTGCACAAGGTCCAACACAATGTTTTCCTTCCAGCCATCGTTTCTGAGACCTGAACTTTGTGTACTGGCTGATAAATAAAAAATTTTATACTTACAAGTACATTAAAGTAATAAGGTAATAATAGGGCTGGGTATTGTTCAAAAATGTTCAATATCAATTCCGATGTTAATTCCTTAATTCGATTACGGTTCCTGAATGATACTATTTTTCGATACCAATTTTATTAAATGTGTTTTAACAAGGTCACATTACAGGAAAAAAAAGCTTCTTAACATTATTACACACTTAATGAAGCAGTTTCATGGTACTCAGGCATTTCGGTCGGTGCCTCAATAGTATTAGGCTTCAGCCCTAGGTAATAATTAGAGGTGCTCCGATCAATTGGTCACCAATTTAAATCGAACGATTTTAACTCCAAATGACTCGATTGGCTGTCGCTAAATTACTCGATCCAGAAAACCGATCTTTTATGACGGTGCTGCACTGTTTATGTCCAAATTAATGTGCCATTTTAAAGAGGAAACGCTCTGCATTGTGGGACGCGCCATAGCACCTGCCTACCGTACAACATGAAACCGGGGTGAAACATAGACAAGAAGCACGTGTTCCATCATGTCGTATGCAGTCTGCTCAATGCACTAAGACCTAAAACTGCTGGTGATTGGCTATACTAACGCCTTCAGGAAAAACACAAGGTTGCCATGAGTTAATGTTACTCCAGAGAGGAGCTAGCGTGAAAGTTACGGGTGTTATTGGAGTAAATGTGTAACGTTACTCACATTACAAACGATGCGAGTTCTCCTTCGGCTGTTGCATGCTCTTGTATGTAATCCTCGTTGTCAATGACATATTTTAATGTCCGCTGCCAGCTCCTCCATCAGTAGCTTTTCATTATTTCCTCTCTAGTTTCCTTTAGTAACTCCAGGAGATTCTCTTAGCAGGAGCTAACATGGACAGCAGCTCTCCCAAGCGCTCACAGCTCTCGGTGTCCTCGCTAATTCCTCTTCAACTGCCCGCAGCAACGGGCTTGTATAACTTTAACGTTACATCTTGGTAAACATTCCGTCATTCTATCTGGTGTCCGGGTGACGTTAACGTTACTTCATAAGCAGGTAAACTAGTTGCAGCTATCAGCTGATAACAATCTGCTGTCCTGGTTTCAGCTTCAAATGTGGTGACTGAACTGTGACAATAAATTATACGGAAAACATCCGAACATTACATTTAATAACTGAACCATTATTAAATGTGCATGAACAAACACTGAAACACAAAGCAGTGTGATGTTTAGTCCGCTTTTGATGGAAACTTTTTTCTTCTTCTACCGTTTTGTTGACTGTAACTCTTGAGTATACCTCACTGCCACCTTGTGGTGTAAATTAGTCACAGAATTACTGAATGATTGCCTCATGATTTACTGCATCAATGAACTACAGATAAAACTCAGCCAGTTCGATTTCTGTTTTTATTCATTTTTATTTATTGATACTACATTAAGAAAGAAGGTAAACTTCAAGCTGTAGTTAATTTAATACTTTTGAAGTTCAAGCAGAAAATGTCGAATGCTAAAACATTTAACTAAAGATTTAAAAACAGACGACTTAAGTTAAACCATGCTGTGGTAAACAGGTTTGTAATTTTTGTCTCATGAAGCTGCTTTGAGTGTGTAACAATGTCAAGGAGCTGAAAATTTAAACTGATTTTTTTTTCTTGTAATGTAATCTTGTTAAAACAAATACAATGGTACAGATACTCTAGTGGCAAAGGGTAAATATTTTCTTCTTTTTTTAAAATCAGTATTGGTATCGGAATCGGCCGATCCTGACAGGGATCGGGATCACACCCAAAAATCCAGATTGGAGCACCCCTAGTGATAATAGGGTTGTTAAGTGATTTTGTTTGTTTCCTTCATTTGGGACGAAGACTGTACTGAGTTGCACTGTGATGTGTTCAAGTGCTGTTTAGTAAAAAAGAGGATTGGGTGAAAGTAACATAATCATGTGTTCATGTGTTGTGTTCATTGTCATTTTGTGAAATCTGTTTTTTTATGCTACCTCAGAAAAAAATTCTCAGCAGTTCAGCAATGTAAAAAACAGTGTATACCATAAATAATGGTTCATTAATCAAAATCGAGGTTAAAGCTTGAAATAATCATATAAAAGACTGAAGCCAAGTGGTTCAGTTGGTAGAGCAGGCGCCCCATATACAGAGGCTTTGTCCTCGCACGCTGCGGCCACAGGTTTGATTCCACCTGTGGCCCCTTGCTGCCTGTCGTTCCCCCTCTCTCTCCCCTGTTTCCTGTCCACTCTTCAGCTGTCCTGTCTGAGAAATAAAGGCACAAAAAGCCAAAAAATATCTTAAAAAAAAAAAAGACTGAGGCCGGTGGGACGTGCGTCCACTCAGATCTTTACAGATCTGCTGCTTCACATTAACACTTTGCTTAGCAGTTCTCTTTCAAAAGCTCTTTTTTAAGTCCAAATAGCCCAGTCACTACATTCATGAACCCTCAGAGCACCTGTGATGTTTCTAGATACACTGCTGACAAAAGTATTCTCACTTTAGGAAAAATAATGTTCAACCCTGAATTAAAAGCCCCACCAACAATAAGTCAAAACAGGTCTGACACATCACTGACCAAACACAGCAGCAAGATGTGAACGTGAGCGGCGAGTGCAGAGCGAGCACTCCGTGTGACAGCACCACTGCAGCTCTGAGGTCACTTCCCACACTGAAGCAGTCTGTGTTTCACACGGCCATGTTGCTCTGGTTCGATTCCCATTGAATCCCTGAACCTGCTGCTGCCCCGCCCAACACACACCACAGTGAGTCACTGCAGGACTGCTGAGGCCACAATCACATCAGCTCAAGATCATTTTCTGCATGGTCGTTTTAAGATGAGATGTGCACTAAACACGGCAAAAAAGATTCTTCAGATATTTAACTCACAACAAATATGACAGCTGATTAACTGTCGACATCATTGTGATCAGTCGAGCATCAGATCAATGCTCCAGCTTTCTGTGAATCAAATGACTGATTTCAAAATATTGCTAACTAGTTTATTTGGTTTATGAGACATTAAGGCTGGACTGCAACAACAAGGATCGAGGCTGAAAGGCTCTCTGACCTCCTAACTGAACTGTGATCAATGCAGCATCTCAAAGGTGTTCAGACTGACAACTCCACCAAAGCAACATCCTGTAAAAACTTGCAGCCGTTTTAAAATTTGTATTTCAAAATTCACCTTGACCTTTTAAGGCTGTGAGTTTAGCTAGTAAGAGCTGCGGTTGAATCAGTGTTCCCTGAAGAGTCCGAGCAGGAGCGATGCCACCTCAGGTCTGCTGCGTTCTCTCTCGACTGTCAGTGTGTCTGTGCGTCAGTCTGGGATCTGTTCTGCAAAGCCACATTCACACTGCATGGTATTATTTTTTACTTTACGATTTACTTGCTTGTATTTTCCTGTGCGTTCAGATCGCGCTGCATTCACGTGTTCACATATTTATAACAATCCCAGACGTTCCAGATGCTCCGTCACACTCACACAGTGTGAAACACGCAATTAATTCAACAATCAAGTCAGAGATTGGCCAATGATTCAACCAAACAACTCAATCACCTCTCTCATTTCTCTTCCTTATTTACGTCGCTCCGCTGTCACTCACCACTGCTACAGTAACCAGACATGTCACGTGTAGACAAGCAGGAAGAAGGAAGAAGTCAGTTTAGTTGATGGGGTTGGAGCCGCATTTAACATGTGAAAATAAAAAATGAGCACCGCTGAGGAAAATCGCGGTGGCAACAGCGATAGTAATGACGTACTCATGCAGAAAAAAGGGGGACATTTCATCGTGTAGAACTGACAAAACCTTACGACAATGTGTAAGGAGGAATAATTTGCATACAAGTCCTTTGGCATCATTGCTGCACCGCAAGGTAACACTACGAATCTCTCTAACGTCAACCAAGCTTTTGTTTCCTTTTAAAGAGAGAATCGTGATCTCAATTCTCAGGGAGAAAAACCGTGATTCACATTTTAGCAAGAATCGTGCAGCCCTACTTGCCCCTGTAGATATTTCTACATAGGACATACAAAAAGACGCCTAAAAGACAGAGTGTCAGAACACAAACGTGCCATTACAACCAACAACGTAGATTATTCTATGGCAAGGCATTTTAATGAACATCAAATGTTTCTGTTTTAAAAGACAAGTTTTTTTGGCTACAGAATGGGCAGAGATCTTTTCAAAATAAAAAACGCAGTAGCCTGGATGTAATGCCAAGAAGTAGAGACGGGTCGATCAACAATAACAAGAGCTGAGGACAAAGTTGGTACGCTCCAAAGTTAAGTAAATAAAGGCTTGTTAAATATGACTCCCTTGTTGATTCTGGTCCAAATTTTCTGCAATGTTGTAGTCTATCATCAAAACGTATCACCTATAAGATGAAGTTGCCCCCCAACCTCCCCGCGTCGAGTACACCGCCGGCTGCCCTCCTCTGGACTAGTCACCAACCCCCCACCCCTACCCAATAAATCGTGAGAAGCAGTAAATGAAGCTTATTTTCAGGTTTAAATAGGACAAAAGGCCAAGTACACGACAAACCAAACAAAGATTTGCACATTTTATTTGCCTAACATAGTGATGACATTATGTGCAAATAAAGGAAAAAACATTGTCTTGTCATTGTCATTTATTGATAAGATCCGGATTTTGTGTGCCCTGTATGCAACATTCATGCCTTTGGCCAGTTACATACCTGTTTGTGTGATGAACTACACTACCTGTGGTTGGAGATGTCTAATAGTGCTACAAATTTTCTGGCCTGTGCTTAAACTATCAACCTCTATAACAGCAGTGCTATGTACAAAAAAAAATAACCCTGTAAAGAGAGCAAGTTACTTTGAACCAACTGCTTCAGTTCATTGATCAATTCATCTGAAATCAGCAGAGTAAGGGAGAGGTGGAGAGCCTCGCTGTGTCTCTAACGTGATGTCTCCTCTCTGCTGGACAGACGCTGAGCAGCCACAGGCTCTCTGAGGTCAGAGACTCAGATTAGAGTTTCCTTCCCTCAGAGTTTAATGCTGGGTGTGTGTTGGTCAGCTGCTCTCATTTGTTACAGCTGATTGTCCCTGCGCTCCGTTGACGTTAGTCTCTGGGTGATGCCATAGAAAGTTCACAATACACTTCATGTGATGTTTGTCTCATCAATGCAATTATTTAGAGGATAAATTTTAACATATTTGTTGCTTTTTGTGAGGATACAAAAGCTAAAAGTTACAAGAAAACTCCAGCCTGACAGCACGGCAAACTGCCCACATGCTGCATAGCAGTCACAACATTGTGCAGGATTTAGGAAGTCTACTGGCAGAAATGGAATATAATATTTGTGTTATGGATGTATTCAGGGTCCAAAATTAACTTTGTGGCTTGCCTGCAAATGGCAGGTAACCTTGGAAAATATACTGGCCAAAAACTGCATCATGCAATATTGAACTATAAAAAAATTCTGTGATGTTTTTAGCATACAAACTTGACGGAAGCACTTCGTGTTACTTTTTTGTTCGTATGAAAAGCGCTCAACTGATATAGTCTGATTGATTGATTTAACAGATCACAGAATTAGGGGTTTTATTACAGCCAGAAAGCAACAAAATAACACAGAAATAATGCAATTTTGAGCATAAAAGTCGTTTTTACACACAATGTGTGCACTGTTGGAAATGATCATGTCGTATCTCCTGTTATTTACACAATAATTCTCTACATAGACCTGTGTTATGTGCACAGCTTAAAAAGGGGATTTGGTGTGTAAGCTCATCAAAAGCACATTGCAGATTGTTTTTTTAACTGACGTTAAGGCTTGTTCAGGCGCGTGTTCTTGGTGTTAGACGGAGGTGGGTCACACACAGATTGCATTACTTGTCCACCTGCACCCAACCTGCACATCTGAGCAGCAGCAGCAGCAGCTGAGTCACAGCACAGAGTTGTTGAACACACTGTGATATTTCATTATAATATAACAAGAGCAAGGAGAGTTGACCAGCAGGACGATGGTGGAGGATTAGCTGTCAAAGCGAAAAGCAAAGAGCACCTACTTAACAATATTTTGGATATAACAGAGAATTTGATAACTTGAATGAGGGAGTTTGTTAGCTCACCTGTAGCCTGAAGCTCTTCATCTAACAGCTCCGTCTTGTTCCATCACTTTTACAGAAAGTATGAAAATACTCCCAGACTGAACATTGTATTTCCAGTGATTAGCCTACTTCAAAATAAAAGTCCTCTAGTGTTTCCCCAGTTAACCGCCTTTAACAAGAAACTGCAGCTGTAGGAAATGTTCAGTTAGCATTAGCAGTAGCAGAGATTAGGCTAAGGGTGGTATTACAATTAGGTGGAAAAATAAAATTTCATCACCATGACAACCATGGGTGCTGGCTTTTGCTGTCACTGTGGCCCTGAGCGCTTAAAAGTTACTTGTTTCTGTACGAACTCTGGATTTTGCCTGCGTCATCTTTTTGCTCTCAAAGCTTCAAAAAAAGTAACTTCAGTTGACGTTACATTCGGAAACGATCGTTACCTTTCTTTAAAGCCCTCGTCGTCCGTTGCACTTTCACCATTTTGATTATGCTTTCAGCACAGAGAACAGAAAGTCCATTTTTTTGACTACCCTGATAAAGACCATGTAGTCGAAATGTGTTGGTTTGTCCCTGTCCAAATAAAGGATTTTTACTTTTTATATCATCAGAGTGCCTCAGACTGCCTCCCTTTTGCCTGCAATTTTGGACTTACTTTTTGCTGACAGCCAGGCTTCTTTTCATTCTAGTCCTTTTTGTGTGTTTCTCATTAAAATGCAGAACTGTCATAAATCCCACTCGACTGGGATACAGATGCTTTCTGCAGCCTTTACTTGGCGTCCAGCTGCAGCACCAATGAGTGTCTGTTTACTGATGACACCAGGAGGCCGGAGAAAGTGAAAGTTCAATGACTACACCTGAGCCTCTGAACGCAGCCTCTCACTCTCTACATAAAAGGGGACATCCTCCATTTTGCGGGTGAGGCTTTCTCAACAAAAAAAGAAACCATTCACCTGCATGCAGCTGATTCTGGAAACAGCCGCATCCTGTTTCAACACACACTGATAAAATGTGACAAAAACGCACACTGCAAAGCTTTTCTTGAGAGACACCTCAAACAGACCTCAGTTTGAAGAAAAGAAAAATGATTTTCAGTGAGCAGTTCTGCATGTTTACCAAAGATTTTAACCTCCTCAAATCGATGCTCCTAAGCACAGAAAAATCTGTGACATGCATGAAAACTGAAACACAGTCACATCTCTAAAGTGAAAGCCGAAAAACAAAAACAAACAAAAACAACAACAAAAAAAAC
>JAPQLA010218428.1:0-16502 GCA_029822935.1 Naso vlamingii
GTATTCTTGAACAAAACTGAATATAAACGTCCACACGCTGCAGTTGGGTGTGTGGATGGTATGAGATGAACTGATCAGAGGTGACTTGATTTATGAGGCAAACATTGATTATAACTGGAGATGCCCTTTAAGTCTCACTGCCTGTGGAAATGAACATTTTTTCTTCAAATTCTTTTTCAAACTCAGCTACTTATATTGAGATCACTTTTTAATTTTTTAATTCTCTAACTTAAACCATCAGGCACCTCTGGTGCCCAGATTGTGTGATTCAAAGGGACTACTTCTTTTAGCAACCCCCATGGATGTATACTCTGGGGCGCAAATAAATCACCTCTGTCTGTCTGGAGAAGTAAGCAACAGACTTGAGACTGTTAAAGAAGTTTGGTTTTTGTACATGAGCCTTATAATAAGAACATTTATGAACACAAACATGTTCTACAGTGTAATTTTGATGAACTGTGCAGTCGCAGGAGCTTATTGCTGACGTCACCACTGGTTGAAAAAGGAGAAGCATTGTGCACTCCAACAATCTGTTGAAAAACAATTAAACAATTAAACGCTCGTTTTAGAAGATGATAAAATCACTGGATGTTTAGCTGTGTCCTCTCATGTACTGATGCTGAAACATGAAGTAAAACAATGGCATATAACCTGGAAACGGCTCTTTCTGCTGCTTCAGGAAAGAAACAAACAAACAGCTGTTTTCAGGTCATATGCCGTTGTTTATCTTTGTGTTTTAGTGTCTGACCATCAGCAGGACACCACTAAACATATGGTAAATTTGTCCTCTTTTGTTTTTTCAGTGGACTGTCAGAATGTACATCCACATCCGTTACGACGTCAGCAATGACCTCCAGCTCTCAGGACTACAATTTTTTGCCATGATAATGTTGTAGAACATTGTATAAGATCATAAATATCCCTATTATAAGGCTTAATGTGCAAAAAACCAAACTTCTCCTTTAAGAAAAACACACTTCAGATAAATTCATGGAACTTCACTACAAGATTTACCATGGCCATGTATGGCCATCAATGAGAAGACAGTCAGACAATTCATCTCTTTATTTTTGATCATTAAAAAAAGTATCAACACACCTCTGAATGCCCAAAAGCAAGCAGGCTAATGGCAGCTTGCTAATACAGCTGGTTAGCAAAGCTAATGTTAGCACAGAGGAGCTGAATGAAACAAACTCACTTGGGACATGTAAGTAAAATTTGCATATACTCAGAGCAGATTTATTGGCTTCCAAGACATGCAGAACCACTGCAAATCTGAAGACAGGCCTTGCAATATTGATGCTCTCTTACCTACAATGGACAGCAGAAGAGTCTGTTTCGGGGCAGGCAGTTGGGCAGAGGTTTCTGCAGATGACAAAAATCGAATGAATCGGTTTAATAGTCTTGTTTAACTTGAAAGTTGCCATTGGTAACAAGAGCAAAAAAGTTCAGAAGTTTAATAAAAGTCAAAGATCAAAAATATTACAGAAAAATTTATTCAACAAATTTCTTTAATTCTGGTTGGAAGCATTGCTTGGCTACAGAGATCAAAAGGCTTCACTTTGAGCTTACTTGTGCAAAACTTAAAAACGACGAAAGACACAGAACATTACAAAGGAAAGTTACAAAAGTTCACACAGAGTACACAGCACACAGGAGACAGGATGAATATGCAAGAAGAGCTGGTGCGGCATTTACATTGACATGGTCCACTACAAAACTCCTTACCTGTTTTTGCTGGCTCTCTGTTACTCTGCCTGTCCCCAACTTAACTTCTGTCTGCTCCTGTTTGGTTTGTTTACCTGGACTGTGTACTCAACCTGGTTCCTGATCATCTGTCTCCATGACCACATCCCTTGCTTGCTCTGTTATAATACCACTGGCTTTGTTTGAGCTGTTCACTGAGTGTGTGTGGGCTGACGTTACCGCTCATTCACCTGCTGGATTAATTCAAGTTGTGGAGGTTTTTGGCTCTGCTGTGGCTCACTAAAGACTGCCTCCTGGACTACTGAACTGAACTGTGTTTTTTGTCTCCTGTCATTCATCTGCCTTTAGTGAATTACGGTAAAGGTCATTACCGAGCAATTTGATTAGCATCAGCAGTTTAATTTGTTTAAAAAGCATATATACTGTAACTCAGCTTTTTTTTAATTAAATATTTTACAAAGTTAAATTTAGATTGTTGAAACTTGATGGGCATCACTGCTTTGACTTGTTTAAAAGCATAAATACCTGTAATTCCAGTCTGCCCTTTTATTTGATTCAAGAGAAGTCCGCCATTTAATTTTATATAGTTAAACGGATTTTTGAAACTTAATGAGCACCACCAGCTTAAACTTGATTAAAAAACATGCCTGTGTAACGAAGTTGAAACCTTGCAATAGTGGTAGCCACTTGGTAAGTTAGTCTGCCTGTTTGTTTCATTGGAGTTTTATTCAACCCTAGTTGCATTTTGTTGCACTGTCTTGGATTAATTCATGTTTGTGACAGTTCATGAAGGCCCTAATTACTGCACTGCACTATTATTTGTTGAATGAAAATGAATGTTTAAAACTTTTAAGAATTTTTGGTTGCAATTTCATGTCTTAGGAAAGGTAGGTCCTGAGGTTGTAATTTAGTAATGTTGATTTACTAATACACTATTTGAATGACATTTTTTAAAGATGCTCTTACTCTTACTTTTTTTAAAGAAAGATATTCTTTGGGCCTTTTGTGCCTTCATTTCATGATAGGACAGCTGAAGAGTAGACAGGAAACAGGGGAGAGAGAGCGGGAATGACATGCAGCAAAGGGCCACAGGCCAAATCGAGCCTACTACCACTGCCACAAGAACACAGCCTCAGTATATGTATACCACCGGGCAACCCCTTTTACAAATACTTTTTAAAATACTTTACTTTGACTGTTTTGTTGTCGTTGTCATTGTTCTTATTGTTGCCAGTGATATTTCTGTTCTGTTGCTGCACCATCAAGGATTAGGTTACTTAATTGCATTGCACATATATTAGTGGTTACAATCAATTAAAATACTTTGTGTTAATCCCTACCCTTTGACCCCTGTTCAGCTGCTACCACCTAGTGGACATTTTTAGTAGTGTTAAGTTTTCTTAAGTTTTGTTTTCCTTAATTTTTGCTTTCCATGCTCCATGTGGTTTTCAGTTGAACAAAAAGAAGCCTACAGTGTGCATGCAAACCAGTGTTCTCCTTACGTTTAAGCCTTGGAGTAGATTTGTCCGTAAGTACATAAGCACATTATTGTTAAAATGAATGTTTTATGAGAAAATAGTTCTGAGGCAGAAAATTGAGATATTTGTTTGTATTGTATGTCAACAACGACAGCATTAAAGCCACACTTCAGCAAGTATGTGGTTTATTGGAGTTTTTGCTTGCTATCTGTCTAGCCTTGCTCAGACACGCAATCTTGAGGACAGAATAGTTAAAGGACATTCACACAGCGGGCTAAGACATTGGAATCACACTGTAATCAGCACACTGTCTCCAGAGCTCTTTAAGGCAGCCCAGAGTGGAAAGACATATCATGGAGCAACAAAACGACGCTGAGCAGATGCAGCAAAATTATGAGACCAGATCACACGTCTCAGGCTCCAAGTCATCATCAAGATCAAGCAGATCTTCAGCTAGTGCAGCAGCGACCAAAGCAAGAACCAAAGCAGAGACAGCTCGTGTACAGGTCTCATATGCTGAAAAAGAAGCAGCTATGATGAGAGAGAAAGCTGGAATTGAGGCAGAGCATCAGAAGAAGTTGGCTGAAGCAGCACAACGCAAAGCAGAGTCAGAAGCCAACCTGTATGTCCTAAAGAGGGAGAGGAGTGCTACAGCAGCATCAGCTGAAGCGGCAGTCTATGAAGCAGCAGTGGAAATGGAGGTGGGCCCCCTTGATGATTTACCCAGATTGATCATAAAGATCCGGTCCAATGGACTAGTGAGTATGTACAGGCCCACTCCATGGCACTGCACACTCAGCAACAAGCTCTCATCTCACAGCAGCCATATGTCACATTTCAACATGCAGAAAGACTTCAGCCAAACACTACTCATACTGCTCCCCCTGCGAGGGCTGAGAATCTTCTATCCGAGCTGTGCATTAAAGACGAGACAGTTAATGACACGCAAAGAAGACATTATTCATACTATGCCCCTCCTCCAATGTCTCATACATCCAGTCTTCATGAGTATGCTTGTGAAGCACCACAAATGACAGATCTGGCAAAATACCTGGTCAGGAGAGAGATGGTGAGTTCTGGGGCTGTTAAAATTTGATGATCACATGGAAAACTATTGAGCTTGGAGAGCGTCCTTCCGAAATGTTAAGAGAAATCTCAATTTAACAACAAGAGAGGAGCTTGACCTACTGACTAAGTAGCTAGGCCCAGAGTCTGCTTCACAAGTTATGCGGATCAGATCAACTCATGTCCACAATCCAACAGCAGGTGTTGAGATGATTTGGTAGCGATTAGAGGACACTTATGGCTCTCCTGAGATCATTGAACATGCCCTGTTACAGAAACTGGAGAATTTTCCAAGAATCTCCAACAAGGACAGTCAACGTCTCAGAGAACTAGGAGACATACTCTTGGAGATAGAGACAGCAAAGTCAGGGGGCCACTTACCTGGTCTCACTTTTCTTGACACTACACAAGGAGTCAATCCTATTGTAGAAAAGCTTCCATATGGCCTGCCGGAAGGTTGGATCATGCTAGGCTCTAAGTACAAAGAAGACAATCGTGTTTCCTTTCCACCATTCATTTTTTTTGTAACCTTTAGCCAAGCAAAGACCGAAGCAATGACCCGAGTTTTGCATTCAGCACGTCCAGTAGCTTGCCAGGACAGCGCATCTGGAAAGAAAACAGAGGAACCTCATGATCGGTGTCCTATTCACAACAAGCCACACCCCTTAACAAAGTGTTGTGGATTTAGAGGCAAACACCTAGATAAAAGGAAAGCATACCAGAAGCAAATGTCTATTTGTTTCCGGTGCTGTGTGTCCACAAGACACATGGCTAAGGACTGTGAGGCTGCTGTGAAGTGCAAGGAATGTAACAGTGATAAGCATGTTTCTGCATTACACCCAGGCCCAGCTCCTTTGTCAGGGGAGGCTCAAGTGATCGAGCAAGAGCACAGCGGGGAGCAAAAAGGTGACTCATCTCCTGAGGTCACTTTTCAGTGCACAGAAATCTGTGGCAACACTCCTGGACCCAGATCCTGTTCCAAAATCTGTCTAGTTCATGTATACCCTGCTAACCATCCTAACAATGCTCAGAAAATGTATGCAGTGGTAGACGACCAAAGTAATCGGTCCCTGGTGAAGTCCATCTTCTTTAACCTTTTTGGTATCAGTGCATCGCGCAGTTCTTCCCTCATCTCGCACCAGCTGCTGACAAAATCCCACCAGCCGACTCCAGTGCTCCAATCCTTCTGTTGCTAGGAAGGGATATTCTGAGCATACATAAAGTACGTGAACAGTACAACTGTCTGTAACACACGCTGTATGCTCAGCGGCTAGATTTAGGTTGGGTGATTGTGGGCGAGGTGTGCCTAAGAGGAGCTCACAAGCCAACTAGTGTCAATGTCTACAGGACAAATGTGCTGTAAAATGGACGCACCTCATTTCTCATGCCTTGTACTGGAACTATCCAGATAAAGGAGAAGTTCAGTGCTCCTGTGTTACAACATCATGTAAACTATCCTTTCAGCCCCAAGGACATAGCTCCAGCCAACAACACCGACGACCTTGGAGGTACTGTTTTTCAAAGAAATCTACATGACGACAAACCTGCTCTGTCAGTCGAGGACGGCATCTTTCTTGAGATCACGGACAGAGATGTCTACACTGATGAAGAAAATCACTGGGTGGCACCTTTGCCATTTCGTTCACCACGTCGCTCTCTCCCGGAAAACAGAAACCAGGCTCTAAAGTGTCTCACTATCCTGCAGTGCATACTTCAGAGAAAGGCAAAAATGCAAGAACAGTTTTTCAATTTCATGCAAAAGATCTTTGACAACGATCAAGCGGAAGCAGCTCCACCACTGAAGCCCCATGAAGAGTTCTGGTACCTTCCCATTTTCAGGTATATCACCCCCAGAAACCAGACAAGACTCAAGTTGTTTTTGACTCAAGTGCCAAGTTTGATGGCATTTCCCTGAATGACATACTGCTCGCGGACCATATCTAAATAACTCACTGCTTGGTGTTCTACTGTGCTTTCCTAGGGAGCAAGTCGCTGTTACAGTTGATGTTGAGCAGATGTTTTACTGCTTCAGAGTCAGAGAGGATCACAGGAATTATCTCAGGTTCCTGTGGTTCTGGGATAATGACATCAACAAGGAAATCACAGAGTTCCGCAAGAAGGTGCACGTTTTTGGGAACAGCCCTTCCCTAGCCGTGGCCATTTATGGTCTGAGACGGGCAGCTGAACTGGGGGAAGATGAACATGGCTCAGATGTGAAGCAGTTTGTCCTCCGTAATTTCTATGTAGATGATGGACTTACCTCCATATCCAGTGAAGGGGAAGCCATTGACCTCCTGAAACGCGCAAGAAACATGATGGCAGAGTCAAACATTAGGCTTCACAAAATAGCCTCCAGTCGCCAACAGGTAATGGATGCATTCCCACCTGAGGAGAGGGCAAACGACCTCAAAGATTTGAATTTGAATGTTGACTCTCTGCCGCTGCAGCAAAGCCTCAGTGTGAGCTGGAACTTACAGACCGACAGTTTCACACTTCAGGTGGCACAGGATGTCAAACCCTTCACACGGAGAGGAATTCCTTCTGTTGAGAACAGCCTTTATGACCCCTTAGGATTTGTTGACCCTGTTACAATCTAAGAAATGACACTGTACAGGGAACTTACAGCGGAGCAGCTTGAATGGGACGGACCTCTATCAGTGGACAAAGAAACACAGTGGAGAAAGTGGACTCATTCACGTAGTGATCTTGAACATCTTCAAATCCTCAGACCCTATGTACCAGTGTTATTGTCCTGCACTCAGAAGAGGGAGTTATGCATCTTTTTAGATGCATCAACTATGGCCATAGCAGCTATGGCATATCTCAGGACTGGAGACACTGATGGCCAGTGCCACGTAGGTGTCATCATGGGCAAAGCTAAACTAGCACCATCTTCTGCTCTTACAGTTCCACGCTTGAAACTATGTGCAGCAGTCTTAGCAGCTGAACTGGCCAAACTGAAAAACAGAAGAGTGACATTGACCTACATGAAGTCCGGTTCTACACAGATAGCAGAATTGTCCTGGGGTACATTCAACACTGAAGGTGCAGTGCGCACTGCAGGACTCTGGGTGGTTGGAGGCAAAAGGCTTATTTCCAGTGTGGTCCATAAATGTGTTAACTGTAGGAAACTGAGAGGATGGCTAGAGGAACAGAAAATGGCCAACTTACCTGCGGATAGAGTCACTGTAGACCCACCATTCTAGGCCTAGATGTTTTTGGGCCATGGAGTGTCACATCACGCCGCACAAGAGGACATAGTGTAGCAAGCAAAAGGTAGGCTGTTATGTTTACTTGCCTGAGCACACGAGCAGTGCATCTGGAGGTTATAGAGTTGATGTCAACTTCCAGCTTTATTAATGCCTTGCGTCGATTCCTCTCAATCAGAGGACTTGTGAAACATCTCTGGTCAGATCGAGGCACAAACTTTGTTGGAGCTTGCAAGGAGTCAAAAATTAGTGTTGATGACGTGGAGCTCAAAGGGTACTTGCTGGACCAAGGCTGCACGTGGACATTCAACCCACCACATTCATCCCACATGGGAGGAGCGTGGGAACGAATGATTGGCGTTGTTCGACGCATCCTTGACGGTCTGCTGCTAAAACTGACGACCACTCGTTTCATGCACGAGATACTGACCACTCTTATGGCTGAAGTAATGGCCATAATAAATGCCAGACCGTTAGTTCCAGTCTCGACTGACCCTGACAGTCCTGAAATTCTCTCACTTGCATTGCTCTCGACCCAGAAGGCCAGTGCTGTATCAGCAGCACCTGGGGACTTTGAGCTCAAGGACCTCTACAAAAGCCAGTCGAGACAGGTTCAAGGTCTCGCAAACTGTTTCTGGAAGAGATAGAGGCAAGAGTATCTTGCAACATTGCAGGCAAGAAGGAAGTGGAAGGGAGAGAGACCGAACATACGGGAAGGTGATGTCGTCTTGCTTAAGGACAGTAAAGTGAAGCGTAATGAATAGCCCATTGGACTTGTTGTCAATGCCATACCTAGTGCTGACAACAGAGTGAGAAAGTCGAGGTCAAAATCATAAAACAAGGAACTGCGAAAACTTACCTCAGGCCTGTCACAGAGGTGGTTGGACTCTTGTCGGGAATGGACAGAAGGATTAAATAATAGTGGTATATTTGTTAATATACCAGGCGGGAAATGTGTTACTCCCTGTTTATTTGACTCCTATTCAGCTGCTACCACCTAGTAGACATTTTTAGAAGTGTTGAGTTTTCCTTAAGTTTCACTTTCCATCCTCCATGTGGTTTTCAGCTGAACAAAAAGCAGCCTACAGTGTGCATGCAAACCAGTGTTCTCCTTACGTTTAAGCCTTGGAGTAGATTTGTCCGTAAGTACATATGCACATTATTGTTAAAATGAATGCTTTATGAGAAAATAGTTCTGAGGCAGAAAATTTATTTATTTGTTTGTATTGTATGTTTCAATTTTACAGAAACAACAGCATTAAAGCCACACTTGCTCAGACACCCAATTGTGAGGACAGAATATATTTAATCGCGATTAACCGCATGAATTCCATTGTTAATCGCACATTAATCGCACCATTTTAAATTGTCAGTTCTAAATGTATCTTTAAGAGATATTTTTCTAGTTTTCAGTACCCCATGAGAGTTGATAAATATGCTTACTTTATGCAAATGCATGTTTATTATTATTGCAGCAATCCAAATCAACAAAAAATACTGTGATATATAGGGCCTATTTGATTGAGAACTCAGTGCTCAGAAACGTTTAGTAGCTTATATGCAAATTAGCCATGTGCCTTTTATGCCAGTGTCGCCATGCGCTGCATGATGACATTAACGCTGAAATGCCAGAGAGAGATTATTATTACTGGATGGCAATATTAATGATGTTGGTGAGCAAACAAACTTTTAAAATTGTTTAGGTTGCTAACTGTTGTGTTGGTAAAGCTGAACCTGCGGGACAAACTGTGATGGAGAGACAATGGAGAAGGAGTAACATTAAGTAAGTCAAAGCAGTGCTTCAAGTGGAAATAAATAAATGCAGGTATCCCCCTTATTCAACTGCTGGCATGTGAACTGGGTGGCTGATATCGGCAAATCACCAAGTAATTGACATGACGTGACACCAATCTCAACCACAAAGAGGAGAAACGTTTATGCCACCAATAATATTAACAAATCCCCCAAAACTGATGACAACAAGGCAAGCTATGGTGCCACATATAATAAACACAGATAGCTGCACATTATGAGCCCAAATAACCCACATTAACCATAAAGTAGTCTTACCTCATGTAATGTGGTTTCTCGACTCTGATTTGTGCCAAATTAGCCATGGTCATCAAATGTCACCTGTATTTTTCAGTTTAGTTCAGGCATGAGCAAAAGTCTCTTGGCTCATGTAAGTCCTCAGTTCATTTTTAATCCTGCTCCAGTGTTGCTGTAGAAAAGGCTCAGGCAGCGCACCAGTAAACAAGTCAATGAAGCAGCACAGCCACTCCAGACAGTCAGGCTGCAGGACTTCTCTCGCCTTAACAGATCAGTAAAGTTTGTTAAAGCCAAATTTCGTCTCCGTGTCCTGATACCCATAGTGCTGAAAACTGCCTATCCAGCTAAGTTAGCTAAGCCTCCAGCACAGTCATGCTAGAAAGTGATCATCGGTATTGCCCAGTATACAGTTTGTACCACACCATGATGTGGCTAACTACTTCCACCGAGTAACAGCTACTCACTGTGACTGACTATACTGACCAATGTGAATATATACTGATTAAAGCTGGAGTCTACGATTTCTGACACTGATCAAAATCATTATCTTCATTTTGATGGTGTTTAAGGCCTAAAAATATAATTTACATGTTACTGACACAAAAAGGAACGAAAAAAATCCACTCTCTCAAGCAGCTGCTGGCCTGCAAAGAATCTAACCGATAAGTATCCCTCGGTCCGAGTGGGAGCGTCCCTGGCTCAATTTTGCCCATCCCTTTCTCCTCCCATCTCCCTCCCTCCATCCTCCCGTTATGCCCCCAAAACAACGTGCAGCGCGGCCTCCCTTACGGTCGTCAAAACACAGAGAGGTGAGCGAGACAGGACCAAGAATGGAGGATAAAAATCAAGGGAAACTGCCTCTGCCACCTCTGCTTGGCCCACCGACAAAGCGAGAAAGAAAAAGTCTGCTGGTGAAAAAGCTGAAACAGAGAAAAAGTTGGACCAAGCCAGAGGATAAACACGAGTAAATATTAGGACTGCATTTCAACGGTGGAGTCAGCTCCGAGAGTCAGCGGGCCTCAGAGACGATGCTATGACTGCAGAGTTTTTGTTGACAGGTAATCTGTTGTTTCATTGTGGAAGTTGTGGTATGTTTATGAAATATGTATCCTACGTTGCGACATGAATAACTTATCAGGTCAGTGCCAGCTTATGACAGTGAAAGCTAATGTTAGCTTTTCTGTCAGCCTACTAGGTCTCAAAATAACGTTAGCCTCTATGCCGGTGTTGTGTCGACAGCAGGGAACAATCTCGATGGGGGAACTGTTCTCAACACAACACCAGCCTTATAAGCTAATGCAGTAAATATGTTTTACACATTCCTTGTGCAAAATCTGCTTGTTTGCTTGACAGAGATCTATGTTGTGGTGCTAACGGTAGCCACAGTTAGCCTCTATGTAGGCCTTTTAAGCTAATACAGCTAAAATGTTTACACATTCTGTGTGCAAAATCAGCTTATTTGTTCGAAGCAGGTCAATGTTGTCATTATGGACATAAGAAGCTAACGGCAGCACTCTTTTGCCTCCATGTCAACCCAATACGCTGAAATATTTGCTATGTTGTCATATTTCACGTGTAACGTTACACTCTCTACATTGTTGTCATTATCATGATTACAAGCTGCATCTGTTAGCCTCTCTGCCACCCCAATAACTTTATAGTAGCTATGTCTGTACATTACATGTGTACAATATTTTTGTTTATTTTCTTACCTGTGGAGTACATAGTAAGCCAACTGAGCGGCTACTGCAAACGTAAGTTGGCAGAGGGCTCGGTGAGTTAGATAACAATATTTGATCAAATTTAAAGTTGTACTGATACTCTCAGTTGTCTAATTGTGATTTTGTTTTTTTCCTGTAGAACAATCAGGCAGTCATCACTGCTCTAAATGAGGACAGAAACAGCTTGACATGTCAGACAACACCAGATAACTTTCTGTATAACATTATTGTTGTTCATATTCGTTTTTTTTTTTTTTTTTAATTAAAATAAAAATACAATTTTGGGTAATAAATTGTTTGTCCTCTTTCCTGATACATATAATGACAAATGATTTATCATAATTGTCTTATTTATATTCATATCCAGTAAACAAGTCTGTATTCAATTTGAATTTTTATTGCCAGTTTAAAAAAAATTATACACACAGGAAATAAACAAAATATAGCACTGTTTATTAACAATTTAAAAAACGGAAATTAAAGATAATGAGCTGAACATATACAATGTTCATTAACAAGAATGGTAAGTCCAAATTCAAGCATTTTTTCAAGGCTACCTAGTACATTAAAAAAGTTACAAAAAGACAAATGAATATGCCAAAAAAGTTGCAACCAGCTGCTCAGCATTTATAAAAGCCTGTTACAAATAAATTATGTTATTACACACAGGTAGATAAATGTAAAGTCTTGCAGTTTCTTAGAACCAGCACAGGACATACTGTACACACACAGGACAAGGGTGCAGCTCAGGGTTTGATGCTAGAATTTTGTTTTTATTTAATGTGTTCTTTTATATTGCATTTGCATTGTGTTGCTTTATGTCTGTCATCTGCCCCTTTGTTAGAATACACAAATACACATCTTTTGTTTTTCCCGTGCAGATATGAGGTACGTTGGATCAAGCACATACCGAATGCAAAAACACCCTCCTTTTGTTTAAAAAAGAAAAATTTTATATATATATATATATATATATATATATATATATATATATATATACACACATATATATATATACACACATATATATATACGTATATATATATAAGCAGAGCAATCTGCTCTGCTTGGAGAGCCTCTGTCTGCTGGAGGTCCTCCGGTTCAGGTTGTTATTCCGGTAATAAACTGCAGTGGGATCCCCATCATCTGCCTCTTCCTCCCTCGACCCCTGTTGGTGCAGCCGTGTTGCTCCTCGCACTCGGCCTAAAGCACAACAGCGGCCCGTGGATGTGCTTGGCACCGGAGACCCTGACATGCTCTCATGGGAACTCTAAAAACCAAACTAACGATTTATATATAACGAGTAATCCACAAAACCAATGCTTATCTACGACTTTAATCAGTGCAGTAGTGATAGACATGATTGATATTGTTAGCTTTTCCCTTGTTATCCCAGTTAAAGAGCTAGCTGTTTATAGTTAGCAGTACATAGTTGTGACATGGTACTCGTAGCGTTTCCTCAATAACGTGCTAATACGCTAGCGTTAGCTTAGTGGCTGTGGACATTGTAGTGAGTAGTAAGAACCACGTTTGTTGTATCATGCATTGTAATAACTTTACAGTTTGTCATACCTGTGATTCCGACTGATATCACTCCCCTCTCAAAACTTGCGCGCTGTGGTCTGCCTGCTCTTCTTCTATCGGAGGAGGTGTGTCGGTAAGAGGCTCCGAGGGGAGGGCAAAACGGAGCTCAGAGGGGAGGGCGCATGATGTCGGATGGAACACAGAGGGGAGGGGGAGGAGTTTGGAGAAGATGCAACTTTCAAATCTCCAAGATCGTAGACTCTCAGCTTTAACCGACTAACTGACCGACTGTCTACTGAAACTACTGAGCTGACTCTGCGCAGTGCACTGCAGAGGGGAGGAGTTATACAGGTATCCCTTTAGTGACGTGCATTGATTAACAAAATAAAAGTCACTTATTTTTTCTCAAAAAAGAAAATGTTTTTCCTCTCCACTTTTAGCCCATGTGTTTTTTAAAAACATCAAATCTTGCATTAACTTTTAAAATGGTCATATCGACAAGGTTAAGTATAAATTTCATTAAAAAATTGACCTGCACCATGCTCTTAAATCCTCAGCACATGGATGTAGCGTTAATGAGACATTCCACTTCATGTAGTATGTGAGAGAAGAGAGAGGTGAGAGTCACGTATTTCACCTAATGTAATGAATTGCCAAGAGACACTCTGATATGGAGGGTATAGGAAAATGTACTGGGAGTTTGTTAGAGGTCCCGGTACACTGTAAAAAGTCCAGGTATGCCAGATGGTAAAATCTAGAAGTGGGGGGTACTGCGTACCGTTGCATACCAGCCCACTTAAAGCACTGAGTCAAAGTAATTAAGTGATGTCTGATTTGAGCTGTTGACTCTATTTTTAGCTCACTGTAAATCGCAAACATCGGCTGCTCATTCATGAGCTAGCAGGATAAGGGTTGGGGTTTTATTAGGAAAACATTAATTGCAACATGTTGATGAATCAATTTTTGTGTCAAGCCCTAGACAGAACACGCACTCGTTAATCATTAATCATTAAAACAATTAGGGGCATTAAAATTAATTTGCGTTAAGGCATCATTACTGCATTTACTTTGACAGCACTTAACCACTTACTCCACATTGTCACCCATGCTTACACTGAATAACATTAAGAAGCAGTGAAAAACTATTGTGGTGTCCATTTCTGTTAAATTTACATTCATTTTGTATATGTAAAGAGTTAAAAAAGGGGGTTAGAAGTCATTAAATAGGAGTTACCATGGCATTAAAAAAATGTTAAAAGTCATTAGGACTAGAGTAAAATTTTATTACAAGATTATGGTACAGTTATTAGTTAAAATAGTAATTTAAATGTTTTTAAAAACAGACAGTGTGGTTCAAAACAGTTAAAAAGGTTGAAAAAGACACCCCTTTGTATTTTTTCCTTTTTTTACTGTGTCTAAAATAGTGATTGAATGCAGCTTTGATTGTACTCTACTTGTTAACGCTATACTCAAAGAGGTCACTAGAGGGCGCATAGAGCTTGAGAGGAATGTAATACCCTAGAGAAGGCCTATTCAATTGGTGGCCCGCGGGCCAACTCCGGCCCGCATATGAAGTCAGACTGGCCCACTGATCATCTTCTAAAAATTTAGCTGTAAATAAATCTTGTGAATGATTGACATTTTTGTCACAGAAACTCCCTCAAAACAGCAGAGAGTGCTCCTGTCATACAGAATATCTTTGATCTCCTGCAGTCTGTAGCAGCCTTAGTGTTGTATAGGGATGGGATCGAAACCTGGTTCCACATTTTTCAAAAACCCCAAATCAATAACGTCTGAGCTTATCAACACTGCTGTCAAGTATAATGGGTTCTACGATTTAATGACTCGAGTCATTTGAATCAAACCACTTACTCACAAACATACATCACCTGTCTAATACAGTTGCAAAATAACACTTAAAACTGAGCCAACAGGTCGTAAATGAAACGAAGAATTCTCGTGGTGAGTTGATTGCCAGAATAACTAAAAGTGCAAAAAGGAGGAAGCGATGCAATTAATGTTGCACTTTTTTTTTTTTTAAATACAACCTCTGTCCTCCACATTATTCTTCAACTTAAGCCAAAATGCAGTAATGTTACCTTTGACCATCTTTGAGTTTAAAAAAAAAAAAAAAAATCTCCACTATACTCCGTCTTCTGCTGCTGCGGGACAGTTTTCCACCTCCTCCACTCAAAGCAGCCATTGTAAGAGCACACATACTTTGTAGCAAGTCCGTTAGTAAATTAAGAATAGAATCCAATGTTGAAATTGGTAGAATAAGAGCTAGTTATCAAACTGAACGATTTGACCTAAGTTTACACATTGTGATGAGTTCAAGGTCCTGCCAGTAAAATGACTATTAGGGAAAAGTAAAAAGTTATCATAATGTGTTCAAATGTAATGTCAGGAAAAAGAAAATGTAGCTTTTGATGAGAAACTTGAATCAACAGTTGTTTGAATAAGAAATGGGTTTGGTTTTTTCCAGCAATAGGCCCATAAATAGAGATGAAATTATGACAGTATCAATAGAAATCAATGATCCTTATCCCTGCCATTGTGTCTAGGCTATATACATTCATTATGACAATAATAGCTAAAGGTAATGTCCGGCCCCGGACACTTAGCCTTCTGAAAATGTGGCCCCCTAAACAATATAGTTGAATATATATATAGTCCTGCCCTAGAGGCAGAATAAACCCTGTCGTGAAGCTGAACGCATGCTGAAGTTTTCTGCCTCTTTGTTCTACTTACAGGTTAATTTTCCTCAAAACCATAAGCATACACCCCAGTATAAGGGATAAGAGGGTTTTGAATCCTTGGTGATAACTGGCAGAGTACCCTCTTTGCAGTAATGTGTTCAAATAGAGATGTTTGGCTATACTCTGCCATGCTAGGCTAGCATGACCTGTTGCTAATAGGCTAGTTAGCACCCATGGTACAATAGGAATGCCAACTAGACACAAATGGAGTTTGTTTTGTTTTGTTAATGAGTTGGAATGTACTTAAAGGGCTAATGCAAATATTTTTTGATCTTTTAAATGGTTTTTCTGTGTATTTGTGCTGTTTCAAGCCTTTAGAAACTGGTAAATATTGTAATTTGTGAATGTCTGTAAAAAGCACAAAGACAGTAACGGACAGTCATACCGTTTATTACGTAGTGCTCCAGTGCAGTGTATTTACATATACAGTGGTTACATGCGTATTTTTTAGAAGATATTGTATATATGTATATATGTGCTTGAAGATACTGCATCTTACTTGAGGTTACACTGAGCATTTTGTTTGTCACCTCTGGAGGTCATGTTTATTATTTGTTTTATCATGAAGACAGATTAAACCCTGTCGTGAGGCTGAACGCATGCTGAAGTTTTCTGCCTCTTTGTTTCTACAGTTGCAGTCTTAATGAACACACCCCTCCCTGATACCCCTAAACCAGGGAGACAACACATAATAATAATTAGTTAGAACAAATATTGTACGGGAATTTATAATGGAAGACCTAACCGGTTTTAAGGTGGAAAAAAAAAATGATTTTTTTGAATACTAAAGAAGTTTCTTTTATTGCACATTAAGAATTTTTATTAACGATATTTACCATCATCTACAATTTTTTACAATTTTCTGTTATGACTAACGGCACAATCTCGAAAGCTGGAGCTCATTGCTGCCATCACCGTTAGCTGAAAAAGGCTGAAAATAACAGAGGGACATGTACACCCAACCAATCTGTCGAAAAACACTATCAATAT
>JAPQLA010218513.1:4260-16487 GCA_029822935.1 Naso vlamingii
CATTCAATCAGACACTGTTCAGCGTCACCTCCACTCCTCTGTTACTGGGGTGATCTCCTGAACTCCTGAAGTTCATCTCCCACTTGTGTCTCCAGGTGTTTTCCTCTGTTCCTCGCATCTGCTGGTTGCCATGGAAATGCTCTCTGTATATCGTCCTCCATTTTCCAACTCGGGTCTTCCTCTTAATGGAAACCTGGACACTCCATGCTCTAGGCTCTCATGCTGCCTCCTGTGCGTCTTCATAGATTCGTGCCCCATCGCTCCAGTGGATTCGGATCCTCATGAATGGCATTTGGAAATGGATTCCCTTTTCTTTAAGTGCCTTTTTGAGTCTCGTGTAAGCTCTACGTTTCTCTATCACTTCAGAGGCATAGTCGTGGTCAAAGAATACCTGCTTGTTGTTTATGTGAGTTTTCTTCTTCCATGCCAACTTCAGGATTGTTTCTTTCACTTCAAACTGCTGGAAATTTACGATGATGGACCTCGGATTTGCTTCGGGTGCCGGCTTCCTCGTCAGGGCTCTGAGAGCCCATTGAATTTGCAGGGATAAGCCATCCAGTAGTGGGAGCTGCGTAGTCAACAGACTCTCCACAAACTTAATCATTGAGTCGCCTTTAGAGTCCTCGAGAACACCAAACACAGCCTGCATTGTTCTTTCAGCAGGCAGAGCAGTCCCTCACTTGTTGGGATACAGGTCTCTCGATAAGTCACTCTTGAGCTCTAAGATACCATTGTTTATGTCTTTTTTAAAGCAGCAGAGGTCTTTGGAGATACCGCAGAGTAACTCCTCCAAGTCCTTATTGTTAGCATCCTCTCTGCTAGCTAGCAAGGTGCTGTTTTCATTGTTGCTGGGCTTGGCTCGGTCTTTTTTCGACGGTAGTTGCTCGTGTATTTGCTCTTTCGAATTCTTCAGACCTCTCTTTGGTTTTCCCCCCACTCATTTCTTTTCTTTTAAAGTTTGTAAGAGGGAAAAATCAAGTTGTGGGGATGTTTTCACGACAGATTGTGGGAGAACGACTAACTAAGCGTCCTACTCTAACATGGCTTCCCAGAAGTCCAACACTATGTAACTTTGACTGAGACCCACAGCTTCGAAAAACAAAACTTAACAATGCACATTCATAGGTTGCATAAAACAACAATTTGAGTAAAACTGGGTCATATTTTATGGAGATGATGTTCTATGACTGCTCTGCCTCAACGGTGCAATTCCATGGAGGTTCCTGAAAGAGACACAGAGACACATTTTCTCTATAAAATATGACCCGACTTTATTAAAATTGCTGTTTTGTGCATTGTGTTAAAGTGCATCGTTAAGTTTCATTTATCGAAGCAGTGGGTCACAGTCAAAGTCACATAGTGTTGCTTTATGTCATTAAATGCTTATAACTGCTGCCTTATTTGAATAACAATGTGTGCTGTAAGATATCCAGGTGGCGCAGTTGAGTTCCACCTTTTTTTGTTCCGCCAACATCACTAGGAAGCTGATTTTTGACATTTGTGAATCAATTCAGAATTGTGGGAGATAATCTAGATTCTTACGTGAATCCATTTTTTTCCAACACTTTTTATTGCTGTTCTTTGGCCAACTTTCATTTCATTGAAACAAATCTACTGGGTTGAAAGAATACTTACCAGCTGACATTATTCACTACTAGACTTCTGACAGTGTAGCGCACCTTCGGACCACAAGGAGCACAAGGGACCTACAGAGCAGAGAGGGGAAAAGTTTAGACATGTCAGGGCATAGTGGTAGCGTTTCCCCATACACATGGCTATAGGCCACACAGGTTGGACTTCATAACCTCCATTTTAGTGTGGCCAACCTCCCTAACAAAAGGAATAAGTGGGAATGGAAGGATGAGGTCTTCTGTGGTGCGATACCTGCACGCAGGTGGAGAAAACACATTCATATCATTTAAAAAAACATCTATTTATTCTTTAATATTTCAAACATCCACCAGTTGAGACCATGAGCTCATACTCTCCAGCAGGGGGATAAAGCTGAAGAACTTACTTCTTGGCCTGACACCCAGGGTGGGGCTGGTCATTCTCTCTGTGAAGCCCTTCGAGATGTGCAGGACTTAGTGCTATATAAATGGACTTGAACAGGAACCTGAACAGGAACTGGAACTTGAACTGGAAATTGAACACTGGCGCAAGGTCATCAATGGCTAATGACTGCTTGCCACTACCAGGAGATAATACAACAGATAGAAACAGATGAGAGAGATGAAATAGTAGCTTATCCATTTATTACCTCATCCTCAATTAACCATTATTAAAACAAATGTGAGTACTGACTTATCTCTGTAAATTAGACTCCTGCATAATTTTATTTGCATAATGCGACCAAAAAAAACATATCTCACTTTATTTGTTTCGTCCTCCAGGCAGGTTGTCTATGTTTGGGTTTTTTTGGCGCCATCTGATTGTGAAATGTGGTATTGCACCAGTAGGAAGTTGATTAACCAAGAAACAGGAAGTGAGCTTTCAGGTGCAATGGAGATCTCAGCAGATCGGCATGGTGTTCCATCATCCATTGTAATCTTTTGATTTGGCCGATTGTACGCATTGCCATGGAGGTCACCACACACGCCTTGGTGTCCTCTGGCCCAAAGAGCAAACTGTCTGTCTGCAGTTAACCTGAACAGACTGACAAAAAATAGCTGTCTATCATTTGTTGTCTTTAACGGGATATAATATATGACATTACATGGCAAAACACGTGCCTTATCCATACTGTATGTTTTGTATCTCAGCCCATACAACATCTGTGCATTCATTCACATTTACTCATCCATTACCGACAACTGTGTATACCATTATGTAAATACTTTGCACTTCTGCTTACATGCTAAAATCACTTCTGCTTAGATGCTAAGTTGTACCTCGAGGTTTGAGTACTTATCCTTCGCAATGACACCGATGTATGAACATGTGGTTCAAGCCTAGAAACTTGAACAAGTGTTGTTATTTTTGCCCTGGTAACGTCACTGTGTTTTATCTGCCTTATGTACCGTAGGAGTGCTAGCTAGTAAGCATGCTAACGAAAACCTTAGCAACGGTAGCATTGTAATGTTAGCATGCTAAGCTAATGTTACTTATGTTGGATTTAAAAGTAATTAACTGCTTTTATCAGCCAGACAGCGACTGTTGATACTGAGGTTACAACAAATAGCATCAACTTAATAATGACTAAAGTTAAAGGAATAATCCGGCGAAAAATTATCCCAGGGTCTTTTTCTGAATGGGCACTCATCAAATAAGACCCCCAGAGAGTTTTTTTCGCTCATCGACCTGTATCGGGTTTGACCGGAGCAAAGTTACAGCCCAAAAACGGCTAACATGCATCACAATGGGGCGGTGCGCAACACGGTTACAAAACCAGCTCTTTTAACAACTAATACTGCTCAAAATAGCACTATGCACCTTCAGTAGCATGACTAGGGTCTCTACACATAAAACCAAGCATCAACAACTTGTTTAGCATACCGGGAGGTTATTAAAAACTCAGAAGATTTATTAAAAACTCAGAAGACTTACCTATGGTCGTCCTCGCTCCTCTCGTATGAAAGTCCGTACTAGTCGATCACCGAATTAATCCAAAAGGAAGGAGCCCGGTTGAAGATTTCTTCCAAAGGTGATCGACTAGTACAGATCAGGCGGTGTTGCCGACCCTCTCCTCGCTGCCATCCTGTTCTGGAGCCTGGGGAACAGCTGCCTCCTCTTCACTGGCTCAAATGCATAAGCCATAGGGTTTGATGATAATTCCTTAAAACACCTCTCGGTTTCGTTTGTCCTCTGCCATTTTTCCCCTAGAGAAAGCACCAAAACTGCTTCGTCTTGCAAGGCCGCAAAAACAACCAACCACTCAGATGACATAAGCAAATATGTAAAACAAAGATGGCAGAGAGTATGGCCCCAAACGTATTGTAAATGCATTTTAAAAAATAATTTTCTCTAAAAAGGCTAACTTTTCCAATACTTTTTTTTTCTTTTAGTGTGTCTTAATGTACACATCTCTATGGTGGTATCTATTTTGCTGTTTCATGTCCTCTTTAAGATATATAAATCGCACCTGCTTTACCCTCAACTTCACCTAGAAGCTGCAATATGGACTCGAGATCTTGAAATAAGACCCAAAACTGGTCTACTCATCATTTTTCTTCTCAGGAAGCGGCAACAAGTGAAGCGAGTGAAGTGCAACATGGCAGCGGAGAACCCACATGAAGTGGAAGGAAGTTGGATGATATTATAGGAGATAAAATGCAGTAACAAAGCCCTCTCTAAAAAGCTCCATTCCAAAACTGCCGAAGCTGGAAACAGCGATAGATGGGATGTGATCACTTATCACAGAGGCAGAGAAGCGGATTAGCATGGCGGAGGATAAGCTAACTGAGCTGGATTCCTGTGTCCTCCAGCTGAGTAAGGAGAAGGACTTTCTGACTAATAAGGTTGACCAACTAGAGAATCAGAGTCGACGTAATAATGTTAGCATTGTCAGTCTACAAGAAGGCAGTGAGGGGACGGATTCGCTGCATTTTTTTACAGACTGACAAGAGCACTTTGCCGAGTCCGATTATTGAATGAGTGCATCAGTCCCCGACATCTCGCCTGCCTGCAGGTCAACAACCCAGACCTATCCTCATCCATCTGCTTAAGTTCCAGTTCCAAGATAAGTTGGGTAGCTGCTAAGACATCCAGAGAGAAAAGTGGGCCCATTATGTACAATGGAAACACGGTAATGTTTTTCCCGGGTTTGAGTGCGAACCTGTTGAAGCGCAGAAAGGAATACAATCATATAAAGAGGTACAGGCAAGGAAACTCCAGTTAAGCCTTCTCCATCCAGCGATTTTAAGAGTCATCCTACCCGATGGAGAGAAGAAGTTCTTCAAAACACCCAAGGCAGCAGCATCTTGTTTCTGAGACTTTCCAGAAGGTAATCGGGCCTGATCCTTACCTGTGAACACAGGTGCAGCATGGCAGCTTCTCTAACGCCGAGATGAGAGCGGTGTTCCCTTTTTTCATTTCCACAGACAGTGGACTGACATTTATGTAAGTGCAATGCCATCCTTTTGATATTTTTTGGACATTATGGACAAAAACAGGAACCTGCCATTTTAAGGCTGTGCTTGGAAGATTATTTTTGTTACCAAGCCTTCTTCTACAGTTAAAGGGAGTGTTACTTTACTTTCATCTTACGTTGTTAACATACCGAGTGATCACAAGTTTTATAAACAAAACAGCTCCAGGCCCGACAAAGCGTTAGTCAGGTAGGCTTTGTTATTTTCAGAGAGCATTCAACGTAAATCCCAGCTTGTAATTTTGAATGGTGCCGAGTGTTCAGTGGGTTGGCACTTAAGGGAACGGGGAGTTTCTGGTTTCTTTTGTATTTTTCTGCTTGTTTCTGTTGAAAGAGAGTTTAATTCTGAGACTATATGGCGAGTTGTATTCAAAATTCTTCATTTTTCACATGAATAATGTGGTTAAATTTGTCAGCTTCCATGTAAATGGTTTAAGCAGGCCTATTAGAAGGAAAAAGGTGTTAATATAACTAAAAAAAGATTAAAACAGATATACCCTTTATCCAGGAAACTCATCTTACTGCACAAGAGCACGAGAAATTAAGGAGAGAGTGGATAGGACAAGTGTTTTCTTCATCTTTCAACTCTAAAATGAGAGGAGTCGCTGTTTTAATAAATAAAAATATTCCCATCACTATTCAGGAAACAGTTAGCAACCCATTAAGCAGGTATGTGTTAATAAATTGTCAAATTTATTCAAAATATTAGACTTTGTTAAATCTGTATGCCCATAATTATGATGATGTTTTCTTTATTCAGTACGTTTTTCTTAAAGCATCAGCAGGCTATAAACATATTCTTACTGGAGGAGATTTAATTTCTGCGTATTTCTGCAGATGCACCCCCAAACCAGGGATTACTCTTTTTATTCCAGCTGTCATTATTCTCACACTAGAATAGACCCTTTCTTGTTATCAACACAAGTGACTTAAAGGACAGTAGAACAGAATATTTATCAAGGATACTTTCTGATCATTCTCCACGTTCTCTGTCCACTGAAATGCCTGAGAAAATGCCTAGTGTGCACAGGTGGCATTTGAACTTCTCAAAAAAGCTGATTTTTGTGAATTTATCAGGGAACAGATAAAACTATTTTGCAAAACAAACTGCTTCCTCTCCTGAATGTTTTGTATTGTGGGACACTTTAAAAGCTTATTTAAGGGGAGAAATAATTTCTTGCACAAAAGGACTTAAAAAGATTTACAAAGCAGAAACTGAAGAATTAGAGAGAGAAATTCTTAGGCTGGAAAAGGAATTTCAACAATGCAGGGATAAAAATATATACAATATGCTGGTTAATAAAAAGCTTATATATAAACATTGTATGTACAGGGCTGAGAAAACTAGTTTGAGAATGAAACAAAGGTACTATGAATTGAGGAAGAAAGCTCATAAAGTCCTGTCCTGGCAATTAAAAAAAGAGGAGAGTTCAAGAACAATCAATTTGAAAAAGAAAGTGGTTGCATTACACAAAATCCAGAAGAAATAAATGAAACTTTCAAACAGTTTTATGTAAATTTATGTAAGTCAAAATTACCAGAAGATTTAACCACAAGAGATAAGTTCTTCGTAATCTAAAATTGAGTTACCCAAACTAGACTGGGAGGAACAGAAGAAACTTGATCTTCCATTTACTTCAAAAGAAATCAAAAAGGCCTTATCTTCCTTACAATCCAATAAATCACCGGGGGCGGTGGTCCCCCCCCCCCGATTTTTAAAAAGATTTTAAGGATTTAGTCATTCCTCTACTCATGGATGTAACCTAGCATTTAAAACTCAAAGTCTCCCAATTCTTTTTCAATGGCTATAATTACAGTGATCCACAAAAAACAAAACAAAGACCCATTAAAATGTTCTTCTTTTCGACCTATTTCTCTGTTGAATACAGATTATAAATTATTTTTTTAAAGCTCTAGCCAACACTAATTTGTGTAGGTTACTTAGCATTATTAATTTGGCAACTTCCGGGTATGAGCCTAGTATAGCTGTTACTTTAGATGCTGAAAAGGCCTTTGACAGGCTTGAGTGGCCTTTTTTGTTCAAGGTTTTAGCAAAATCTGGATTTGGATCGTTTATCAATTGGGTCAGAACCCCTTATTAGAAACCTCAAGCCAGAATTATCACAAATGTCTGCTCCCTTTTCCCTGAGTAGATTGAGCAGACAGGGTTGCCCCTTGTCCCCTGGGTTCTTTGTCTTAGCCATTGACCCTCTGGCAGAGGCAATCAGACAAGAGGGAGGGGTGCTCTTGCGCTTCAGCCCAACAAGTTGAATCGGTGATCAACAGCCCAGGACAGATAATTGAGACATGGGACTCAGAGTGACTCTGATGAAGACGCACACTGGCGTCGAAATGTTAGTATCCTAGTTGTTGTGCACCTTTATTAAATTTATTATTCTGCACCATTTCAAGTGCTCCAGCCTCCTCTCTTTTGGGTTCAGTCTCCTTGATGTGACCCACCTGAGTCCCACGTCGCAATCAGACAAGACTCAGACGTAAAGGGTTTAAAAGTAGGTCTGTCAACCCATAAAATTAATCTCCTAGCAGATGATATAATTTTGTACTTGACAAGTCCAATCGACTCCCTCGCTAAATTACTCTTACATACTTTTGGGTCTGTCTCGGGATATAAGGTGAATTGTGAAAAAAGCAAAACTATCCCACTCATAAATTTTGATTATGCAGAATATCGGCAAAGTAGCCCATTAAATGGTCCCCAAATGGGATAAGTTATCTTGGAATCAGAGCAGATAATAATCTTAAAAAAATGTACGAATTGAATTACCTTACATTAGTTAATGAAATAGTAATGGATTTGCAGAAGTGGATAAATTTTCCTATTACCTTGATGAGTCGAATAAATTGGGCTAAAACGAATATAGTACCAAGGTTTTAATACCTCTTCCAGTCCTTACCTACTCCATTACCACAGAGTTTCTTTAAAAACCTTGATAAGCGTATTAGACATTTCATATGGAATAGTAAGACTCCAGGGGTCTCTGAAGAGAAACTTACATGGGACTATAAACTGGGTGGTCTTCGTTTAATTTAAAAATATTTACTTGGCTGCTTGAATGCAACTTATTTCTTTTCTTTTTGAGAAGGATAATTTTCCTTCCTGGGCCGTAATTGGATTGTATGCTCTTAAAGGAAATGTGCCTGCAGACTTTATTTACAAACGGACACCAGGAACCATTTCCACTAGGACTGACAACCCTGTCTTAATACATATCAAAACATGATATGAGGTCCGCAAAAGTCTTGGACTTAAAAATAGTCTCTCACCCAAAACACCCTTGAGACAGAATGAACTCATTCCTATGAGTTTGGACAATAAGATTCTGGAGGTGTGGCATCAGAAAGGAGTTTACTACCTGGAGGACTGTTATGAGAATGGATCCCTGATGTCTTTTGAGAATCTGAGGAGGAAGTACGATTTTCAGAAAGCTGTCCCTGGGGCGGTTGCCATCCCTAGTCTCAAGCCGAGTTGCTTGAGATGGGATCCTCTTCTGGCATTCAGGTACTGCATGGCCAATTTAGCTGCTGTTAGGTCATCCTATGGTTATGGTCTCCCCCAACTGGTCTTTACTCCTCTGTTCTGGCCGTATCCAGTGACGGTACAGGCCTCTCAGCCTGTGGTATGTCTCTGCAGAAATGTCAAACTTGACCAACAGCACCTCTCTCAGGTCAGAGTAACAATTGGACTTATGCTTAGCGGTGTATGCTTCCAAGGCTTTCCTGGTCAGCAGGGGGATTAGTCTGCAAGCCCACTCTTCCCTTGGCCACTGCCATGTATTTGCCATGTGTTCAAAACATAGAGGATAATTTTCAATGTCCTCACCTTGTTGAAATGCTGGCATTTTGGGCCCCTTACACTGGACAGCTGGCGGGCCTGCATAACAATTGCCGGGTCCGCCAGGGGGAGATATCAATAACTGCCTGGAGTTATCAATGTTATCAAAGCCTCCTCTTCTTGGCCCTGGAGTAGGAAGCTCAAGTCTGGGGCTTCCCTCTACTAAGGTGGACGGCTCAGGTGAGGTGGGCTGAAGGACAGGCTGTTGGAAAAGCCTCCAACGAGACCCGTAGGCCCCGCAGCTCCTCCTGGAGGATATCATCCTTTCTCTGCTGGGTGGTAAAAAAAAGTCTCTGAAGAGATTTACTGTTTCAGTGCTTAAGGCTCCCCCTTCTGGTGGCTGTGCAGGCTGCATCTGACTGGCTTTGTTTTGCCCCTTGTGCTTCAGCATTCAGCAGTGGTACCTCTTCCTCTGATGTCACAGCTGTCTCCCACTCATCATCATTGTTCCAATAGGGTTTTTGACTGTGGGACAGTAGTCCAGTCCATTTTTTAAAAACATGCTGGACTTTGAGACTGGCCATCCCAGCACTGCCACCATATGTTAAAAAAGAAAAAAAAATGCTGGGTCAATTGTCCTGAGAGAAAAATGATTACACGATGGCTTAAAGAAGTTTAAGGTGTTTTAATTTACAAAAACTGTGAGAAACTGAAAACTGGACATCTGAACCAACAAAGGAGAAACAAAAAGATTGTTACAGCACACAAACATTTCTCCAGTACCTGTCCAATTCACCATCACCCTCAGACTGACTCTCGCAAGCCTTGGTGGCCAGAGGCTTATATATGTTGAGCCCCTCCCTCTGGACCAACCAACTGCTGACTAAATCAATTAGCTTTACTATACAAAATATTTTAACAGAACTGACACTAATTATTTTGACAAACATAGTCATCACATGCTTTACCATTTCCTAGTCAGATATGTTGAATAAATGCACACCATTTAACCAATACAGAAAACGTCACCTCAGGCCTAATTTAACTTGGTATCTTCCACCACCTGCACACCTGAACATAATCTCCCCTCCAAAATAAGACAGCCTTCAGCCACAGCTCTGTTTGCAACCCTGAAGCTGTGGAGAAGGACAACATTTTATGATAACTGCAGAGAAACACTGGTAAGAATGAAGGATGAAATGAATAAAACAATCTGACTTAACTAAACAACGCAGCAGTGCGTAATTTTTTCCAACATACCTTGTACTGCAATGGATGTGTGTAAAGTTCTAAAGTGATTTAATGGTGCATGCACTCACCACAAAACTGAAGGGAACAATATGTATACATGTTTGTAAGACCATGTGTAAGTGTTTCACTGAGTATCATCACCATGTGCTGTCCTAAACAAGTAACGACGTCTTCATCACATCCCAGCAGAAAATTTTTTTTGTTATCTACAACTGAGATCCTTTCGTAAAACTACTCTGGGGCCTAAAATGACTTCACCTGTGCTCAGTGATCTGGAATAACTGCTTCATGAGGGAAATGCACCTCGCATTATTTCAAAGGTGTATTCTCTGTTGATGGATGGAGCTTTAAAATTTGGGTTGCACAGGTCTAGGGAGAAATGGGAGTCCGACTTGGGCGTGACAGTTGACAGACAGCTGTGGACTGAATGTTGTCAAAAAAGTCTAACTGCCACAAACAATTCGAGATTACGAGATTATAGATTGGCCCATTACAATTTTTACCATCAACTCTACATCACAGAAACTGCATAAATATAAACTTGAGATATCCAACAAGTGTTTTATATGTGGTATAGAGGAGGAGGAGTCATGTATGAAGATTATTACACTCTGGCATGATTTTTGTGACATTATGACAAAACTTACAGTAGTCAGCTTCCCATTAGATCCACAGATTGGTTTGTTGGGAAACGTAACAATTGTTAGTGCACATTTAAGAAGCTTTCAAAAGAAGTTCTGACAATAGCGATGTGCATTGCCAGGAAGTGCATAGACATGACATAGAAGTCTGACTCCCATCTCCCTATAACTGAATGGTTTTTGGAAATGAATAGTTGTGTTCCACTTGAAAAGATCACATATACTCTCAGAAATGATTAGAAGACTTTTGAGATTTGGCAGCTCTATTTGGCCTATATGGATACCTTAACAACTCCTTTATTGGATCTGATGTAAAAAGTTATCAGAATTGTTACCAGACTGGTTGTCAGAACAAATTAAGGACTGTTTACTTTGCCTCTTTCTTTAATTTGTAAGTGGGTGGGTTAAGGGAGGGATTTGGGGTTATTTTATTTACTTATTTATTTTGTGAGTTCATATGTGTTTTGTTAAGTCAAAAAACTAAAAATAAAATATTCTTTAAAAAAAAACTTGTCACATGTTTTTGTCACTTATGCAAATGCTGACTAACCTTAATTGTTGAGATGTGGAACAAAACCCAGACGTTGACACAATTTCCATCACACCCTCTTAGTTGGACGATACCAGACCAGAGCCCGACAGTAACTGCAAGAATCCTTAATGAATAGTTTTATGCTATGTAGATGCCAGATGAGTGGGATTTGCAGCGCAGTGCAACACAGCCATTGCCAGAACATTCCGATAATTAAAGGAAAGTCTGTGAATATCAAGAGTCACAGCCTGTTTAAAGACCCCCCTCCAATGAAAATCATGTTTTTCACCTTGTTCACATGACATTTCTGTCATGTTACAAGACAAATCAGGAGAAGAGTAAGCAGTAAACACCATCTCTGAGTTTTTCTGCCGTCAAGCTGCTGGGAAACAATCTCAGACCTGAGCGCGCAGTTTGAGACCAGGGTGGCATCATTACGTAATCAGTTCCTCACCAATCCTGTACCAGTTGGGGTGGGACGTTGTGGTCACAAGTCCCCACCCTGACGAGGCGGAGGAGACAAAGAAAATATGCGGAGAAGCAGCTTGGTGGGTCTCAACAATGGGGGACAAACACACCTGTTTTGCTTTGGGTTGTAAAGTGAGAAGAGAATAATCTATGATTTCCCGAAATCACTGTGGTCTGGTGAAAGTTTCAGATAAAACGATATGGGTTTGCTGTAACCATTTCCACGAGGACTGCTTCACCAACTTTGTGTGAAAAAAGATGGTTTTGCCACTGAACTCAAACTGAAGCCTGATGCCATGCCATCAATCCTTCCCGCAGACACTTCAAGCCAACGGGCCCTAGTTTCGTGGCGCGGCGCAGGGTGGCGCAGCCGGCGCAGGGTGGCGCAGCCGGCGCAGTGCAAGTTTCGAGCGGCGCAGCCCGGCGCGTGGTCAGTTTGGCAGTTTGGTAGACCGC
>JAPQLA010218700.1:8802-19062 GCA_029822935.1 Naso vlamingii
ATAGTGTGCTCGCCATTTTCTCCTCCGAAGGAAAACAGACTAGAGATATAGCGAATCACTTTGTAACTCGGAGAGAATTTTTTAAAACATTGAACATGGATGCCCAGGGCAATGTTAGATTATTTAATTCCGTTTTATCGAATGTCAGGATTTACAGTGATTTAGTTTAAAACTTTTAACCCTGGACAAGAAAACGTATTGGCTTGTTTACCTACTGGTTATGGGAAAAGTTTGATCTATCAAGCCTAACCCACCTATTGCAATTTGATGTCAGCACAGAGACATAAAATTGCAAAAGCACGCAACAGCTTCCACATACCACTTTGGGTAGTCAGTCTCCCAGTGTAACTCGTCCTGTAATGCCCTCTAAAGCCAATCATTTCTTAGTTTTCAGCCAGTCCTTGGTGGATTTACTGGTATGTTTTGGGTCATTGCCATGTTGCAGGGTCCAGTTCCACTTCAGCTTTAATTTTCTTACGGATGGTCTCACGTGTTCCTCAAGCACCCTCTGGTACCCTCTGATGGTGAGCTGGCCAAGTCCTGTGGCAACAAAGCATCCCCAAACCAAGACACTTCCACCTCCATGCTTCACAGTTGGTATGAGGTTCTTTTCCTGGAATGCTGTATTTGGTTTACGCCAAACGTCCTATGTTCTGGTGTCCAAATAATTCAATTTTAGACTCATCTGTCCTTCCATCTGACCTTCATGTTTCTTTTAGAGAGCAAAGATTTCCTCCTTGCACACCTCCCATGAAAGTTAATTTTTATTGCAGTCTCTTTCTGATTATAGAGGCATACACTTTCACATCAACAGTAGCAAGAGCCTGCTGTAGGTCCTGACATTTTAGGGGTTTTGGAGACTTCTTTAAGCATCTTGCGGTCTGCTCTCGGGGTGAACTTGCTTGGATGGCCAGACCTGGGCATGTCGGCAGTTGTTTTGAATGTCCTCCACTTGTAGACTATTTTCCGGACAGTGGAATGGCTGATTTCAAAATCTTTTGAGATCTTTTTAAATCCCTTACCAGACTCATAAGCTGCTACAGTCTTCTTTCTGATGGCCTCAGACAGCTCTTTCAATCTCACCGTGGTGTTCACTCTCACTTCAACAGTCAGGAGTACACCGTACTAAATGTTTGAGGCTTAAAAAGGGCAAGCCTCCTTCAAAATGCTGAGTAAGGATGTTGTTATCATGTGCACCTGATGTGATACACCTGCATGTGATTTTAGCCATTTTAAGTGGGAATAAATGTGGGGGTGTCCTAATTTATTCCTCACCAGAAATTGCATTTTTTTTAAATTACATTTTACAGAAAGTTTTAAAAAGTCTTTTCTTCAGTTTCACTTGTTTAGTTATATTACTTGAATCTCTCAGTATTGTTAAAATTGATATTAAATATCCATATGTCCAAATATGTTAAAAAAAACACGCAGGCTTTCATAGGGTGTCCTAATTTTTTCACGACTGTATATATCAACATGAAATATCGGCCAATAAAAAAAAAAAAAAGACATTGTCAATGGCTCATCCAATCGCTGAATGGCGATATATTCATCCTATCACCAAAGCCTATTACATACATATGGAACCGACTCGACACGGGGAGAAAAACTATTTACTTTAGTAAATGTGTAATTTTTCACATGGCTATCCAACTTAAAGAGACTTTTTCATTGTATTTTCTCCATCAAATGTTACTGGCAATGAATTGTGCAAGTGTCCTGATGAAGCCTGAAGATGTAGTAAGAATTACCGTTACTTCAAACCACTTTTCTTCAGTCAACCCCTGGTCAAGAGTTTAAGTTTAAAAAATCTGACATTCCAGTAAAATGAAAAGGATTTGCAGCATCTGAAACATGTTTTTTGCAAAACGTGCACTAAAATAGAAACAGGTCGCCTAAACCAAAGTGGCAAAAGAGAATGATCAGTTTTGAGTTTTAAAGCCAAACCAGAAATTTGACTTAGAATACAATATGAACAGATTCATGCACGAACAGTTCCATACAGGAAACAGCTTCAGCCACATGCTCTGTGACTTACAATGAGTTTTATAAGTATAGTAAGAGAGCTATAGCTGGTCGTCATACCTGAGGGCAGAGGTGTAGTGGTGAATGGCCTCCTGGTGCCGGCCGGTGTCCTTCAGAAAGTTGGCGTAGTTGTAGTGGACTTTGGCATTATGAGGCAGAGTCTGGATACCAGAACTGAAACAAAAAGAAAGACGAAGGAGAGGACAGATAGTTGGCATAAAGCCAAAGTCACACTGAATTATATCAACATGTGTCTCATGTCTTTGTGTTTATATTTGACTGAGAAGGGTAAGTAGCTCTGCTTTTCCAATAAAGAACCTGTATAACATGTTTCCTTTAATGGTTTCCAAGAAACATGCTACCATGCTCAATAGTGTACTTAATAATCAAGGTCTGATGCTGTTGTGAAGTAACAGCAATACATTTGAATTACGGTCACTCAACAAACGTAGCTTATAATTAAATTTGAGCTTACCCCAACTATATTATTATCATTCGAGAGCAGGTAATTTACTGTGAGCTGATTTGTCAGTTTTTAGCTGCTGGAGTGACTACAGCGCAAATGAAAAAGTCCAATTATGAAGAAAGTGTTGTGTGTGTGTATTGGCCTAAGCACGTGTTTTCTGAGTTTAATTTTCTCTTAGCCTACCGAAACAGAGCCTCCCTAGAGAGCCAGACGTGGTTCTGCTGGACGGTCTTCCAAGAGAAGAGCAGAAGAAGCAGCAGCATGGAGACACTGAGGACTGTGGTGCCCCAACGGCCCACCACTGAACACAGCCGACCCAGGCCGTGAGTCACTAGGATACAGTAACCCATGCTAGAAGAGAAGAGAATGAACAAAAAAAAGCAAAGCTATGATGCATGATCTTCGAGTTCTTCATCTGTTACAGCATTCCTTCTTCCTCTTTTCACCACTGTCATCACCAAGCACATGCATCTTCAAACTTCAAACATTACAAAATACCTCCCGGTAATGCCTCTCACCTTAATTACTTCAGGACCACCGGTGCTTTTATTTTAACTGAGGCTGCTGTGGCTGGCCTTAAAACATCTCAACCACATTCCCCAAATCCTCTGACATGAATCACATGGTTAAAAAAAAAAAAAAGGAAATGTCCTCTGCATTTTTGCCATTTTTAAAAACACACACACATAAACACACAAACACACACAGACTGGCTTAAGGCAAGAAGAGTTTTTTGCCACTGTGAGCAGACTGCCCCCGGGGGCTACATATGGCTCTATCACTCGCTCACTTACTCGCTCACTCACTTTCCAGCTCACTCATACATTCAGGGACAGAGCTCAGTCGTAAAATAAGTTACAGGAGGTTAGCAGATGCGAAAATTACATTGCCTTGTTACAATTACTGATACAGCACTAACTGTAAGGGAGACATGAGGGAGACTTGACTGACAACAAATAAGGACAACAAATAATGTCACAAAGGTGAGGAGACTTTACAGCCACACACAGACACACAAGTGGTGGCTACTTTTCCACAAGCTGTAAAAATAATCTGTACATAATCACATAGATGCTGTATATTGTGTCATGCCTGAGATTCTCGAACAATATACATTGTGGTAAGATAAAATTAGAAGTTTTGCACTTGGAATCACATCACATTATCACTGAGTAGTCGCTGGACAGCGGGAGAAAACCACTACAGTGGGAGCTTCCAGCCTCTCGCTGCTGAGGAGGATTCTCCAGCCCTGGTGGGAGCTGGCACAATGCATCAATACAGACAGATGGGTGGTGGCTATTTTTCCACACATAAATTTGGCATTTTTAAAACTCATGTCAATTGACATGTATCATATCAGATGACGTAGGCACACTATTTGTCATAAAACTGGCCCGAGGTTGTATTCCTTTACTCTGAGGAGGACTTGACATTTCATCTGAGCTTTTTACATTAGTTTTAGTGCTTTTGTCTGGTGTTTTTTAATTTGTTGAATTAAAGTCACTTTAAAAACTTAAACCCACTTTTATGTACTTGGCTACTTTTTTAATCATTCAAATTAGGCTAGGTGGTTCATAACCCATTTTTTCTGTGGGGTGACTTTTAAGTTTATAGTCTTGATAGTAGTGCCCAAATGATATCTGCATGGTAGTTACTATTCATTGATTTGAACTTATTGTGGAAAACAACAGGAAAGGTACCACCGTGGTATGTCATATAGCTGAATAATAATTAGATTATTGTTCAGAATTGTTGCAGAAATGTGACATATATGATAAGTAACCATCACATAGTTAGAGGCTCAAGACACCAATTTTTCCACCCACACAGGCTTACTGCACTTTATTCGCTCCCTTATACGTCTTTTCCACAAACTGGGCCAGGGACAAATTGCCCTTTCCCTCAGTGCCGTGGGTCTGAATGCATTCGTCCTTGTTATCCACACTTATTGCACACTTTCAGTCCAGGTACAGGTACACTGAAAATGTGTGCCTTTAAGGTATACCAACACAAAAAGGGGAAAAGAGAACACAGGGGTAACATAGAGGAAGGCTTTGACTCGCATGACTTAGAAACGGTAATCAGGCTGGGGGGGGGGGAGAGGAAGATTTGACAGCTTAGTCCAGACTGAGAAAGACAGAGTCATAAGAGAAGGTAGGAGACAGTACAGTGGAAAGAGTAGGAGGAATGGAGTCGCCTGCCAGCGGTTAAAAGTGTGCCTGCTGATATGTGCTGTAGGACAATGAAGAAGCACAGATGTGAAACCTGGAGGCAAAGTCCCTTATAACATAGAAAGCAGCACAATAAAAAAAAATTGCAAATCATTGTCAAATAAAAGTAAGTTAATGGACATTTAACATTAGCGATAATTTGCTGGTTGTGCAATGACTACCACTGGTTATTTTAATTATTTGACTAAATGGATACACTTTGTTCTTGCGCTTCTAACAAGGATGGTACAGCCCCAAGGTGGCCTTCAGAGAAGTGACGGGGGTTGCTGGAAGCAAAGGTGACACTGAGGTGTTCATAGGGGCATTTGTTGTTTTTATATTAAAGATTTATGACAAGACAAGTTGAAAATTTTAATTGATTCAACTACAAAAAGAATTCGGTCAGCAACACTGCACAACTGCCAGTTTCCACTGGATGAGATGGTGTATCCTTTGCAAGGTAACTCTTTACTCCAGTGTTTCTGTGAGCTTTCTGTAGCAACTCCATGCTGCCTTCAGAGGAACAGGACATCTCACTATCATCTATAAAATTTCATCCACCCCAGGTTGGAGCTATACAGGCAGAACATAGGCTGAAGACAATTAATTCATTTCCTGCTGACCAAGGTGATCAATTTTTCAGAAATTACACTAACTGTTAACTTTTGCATGTTTAATACTCATAAAACATTGTGTAACCCACTTAAGTAACCTATTTGTTGACGCTCCAGCTATAAACAGCAACTTTCTGTTGCTATCTTAAGCTTATTCAACAAAAGCAAACACTAACACTTTTGAGGATGAAAACATTTTTATGTGAATATTGCCTTTTGCTAAACAGACAACTAACGAACTTTACCCCTGTTAACAACAGAAATAATGAGAAAAAAAATCAGCACCAACGCTGACAGCAAATGACCATGAAATGCAGAAAAACCAAAAGGCTACTTAAGAAAAGAGCAGCCACTTTTTCCTACCACGCCTCTTTCTCTCTTTCTTATACTTTAAAACCATCTCTTTCTATCACTTTCCATCCCTAAATTCGCAGGTAGACATTAAACAGCACAGACACCGTGCTCACTCCCTGTGTTTTTTATTGTATATCCTGTCAGCTGTTTCAGACAAACATGGTGTGCAGCCATCAGTCACTCCGTCAGTGAGTGTTACTGATGCTGCTGTTATGAGCTTTTGTGACTGTGTCTGCTGTGTCTTATTTCACATCAATTTCTCTTCCTGTTCTCAGGTTTCTAAGGCAAAAATATCTTGATCTTCATGGCATTACACTGATTTAATATTGGTGGTCAAAATAAATCCAAGCCTGTGCTCAGCTTAGGTCAGGCTATCTATCTAGCTGGGTAGAGGCTAGGTAGTCAGCGCATCCCATTTTTACTTTTAGTCCATTAATTTCCCCTGTGTTCCCTGGTATGATCTGTGGTAGAAGTGGCTGTTTGATACTACCAGCAATAAATAAGAGACATATTTTAAAAAAACAATACTACTGTAAGTGGGTGGAATAAATAAGCACCACTAGAAGGCACCAAAGTCAGAAATGTTAAGAGGCTTTAAAAACTGAGCAGCATAGTTGTTAGTTTTCCTTTAGAAAAGATGGAGAATAAAAGGCCACAAAGTGATCCCACCTGCACTTGAACCTGGTATGCTGCATTGTATGCGTCGCATATAAAACTGCTAAACTGGCACTTCCCAAAGACTTGTGCATTAAGGATGGGCCAAGGGTGCTACACGATTTTGTAATTTCTGTTTTTAGCTGTGTGTTGTTTCAGGCACATTTCAAACATATAAATCATAGGCCTATAACAAACAGAAATGCTGAAGCTAACGAGAGGGCAGCTCCTATTTGCCTGCTGTTATAGAAACAGCAGTTAGAAACAGCAAGGAGGACACTGGAAGATGCTTGGCTTACAGCTTTATGAAGTGATACCAAAAAATACATCCATCATTGTCTTACTGTGCACCAGTGTGGCTTGCACATCCTTGTTCTCCTTGAAAAACAAGGGAAGGAATCATGTCAGGCAAGTAAAGCCTACGGTATGCACTCTTATCAAAAACAGTGAGAATATTTTTTGAGAGTAAGGATATTATGGCCAGTCCTCACGAATTCAAAGGGCTAGTTAAGTTTCAGTCTTTTTTGACGACTTTTGGAAATAATGTGGCTGCAACCTTCACTTCCCCTAGTTGGACAATAAAGCTGAACCTAAATTTAAACTTGATACTTAATATCATCTAGGTTTGCTTGCTAGCATGCATTTGACATACAGCTCATGAGTGTATTCACTGATATTATCACACCGTCTTACTAGTGTGTGTAATGTGAGACAAAAATTTTCTTTGCTTTCTGTGCGAACACACTGTTAAACCTGCACGTCCTACATTAAAATGTATTCCTGTTATCTTGTATAATAATAGGTCCCTGTGAGAATAATGATATATTGGCAGAATTGCAATTTTTATTTTTTTTTAGAACAAAGCTGTCTACTGACAAAGAAATGTTAAAGGAATTCAAATCATTTAAAAGAGATATTGTGGATGTGGGTTCACTTTTGCTTCTTGCAGTATTAAAGGTGTGTAATTTTAAAGATAAAGCATTGATTGGGTGCACTGTTAGGCTCTGGTAAAGGTTGTTAGGTGGGTGGTTGACTTCAAGCATGTGGGGTAAAAAAATGAAGGATGGCGTGTCAGGGAATCAATGCAGCAGGCAGAGCACCAGCAGAAGAGGTCATGCATGAACATCTGGTGTTTGATGGGTGGATTTAAGGAAAAGGACAGAGAGAGTTTGTTTGTGTATGTGGGGGTGTGTTGTGGGAGTTACTATTACGCTCTCCACTGAACCACAACAGCATTCAAGTGTAAAGTGTGTCACTACCTCCAGTGAAAGATTTACTCTGCTGAACTTTGTAGTTTTTGTAGTTACATGATTTCCTTTACAGTACATGTTTCCTTCTCTATTCCACAGTCTCTGGGCTGATGCAGCAATGCTGCTGACACTCATATGTCAGCACTGAAACACAAAGGTTAAAAGCCATAATTATATAATATAATCTGCAGCCTCCTGTTCCTGCTAATACATAGTTGATTGAATATAGCTGGACTCTTCTAACTCTGGCCTGTTGTGCTGTGTTTTTTTTTAACTGAATATGTGCTTATAGGTCTATGGCGAGTGTTACAAATGCCACCACTGTCACCCTTTTCCCCTCTGTGGGGTTTAGAAACCTGTCTGGATGGAAATCATTGTTAATTCTCCTCCTGGCCTCTGCAGACAACTCCACTGCTGTAAGAGAAACTCTCCTGTCAAACTGAGAGGGGAGGGAAAAGAATTCATAGACAGAAAAAGAGAGGGAGGCAAAGTACTTAAGAGCACAGGTGAAATGGAGGCCCAAGTGAGGGAGGACAAAGAAATGCTCCTCCTTTCAATGTAGAATTTTAGTTTTCCAAAGTGACAATGAAACAAAGTTTCAAAAGCAGATGGTAACATCTGGTAATTATCCTTGATTTAAAGATGTGTCTTGCCTCCTGCTAGTACGCTGCTGACTGCCTTCAGTTTACTATAAGTTTTATATGATACTCAGAATAGATCCTAATTAGACTGAAATGCCAAAATTAAAACAGATAGTTCATTATGACGGAAATGGCTATCATTTTTAAAATAATGGTGGACAAAAAGCTTTAATGATGAATCTGACAGCCATTGTTGTGTTAGCACTGATCAAGATCAAGATCAAGATAAACTTTATAGTCTCACATGGTGAGAAATTTGTTCTGGGCCATCGCCCATGCCGCAGCCACACACAACAAACCATACAACGGTTCAATACAATATTAGCATAAAATCTAAATACACCAATTCAATACAAAACTAGCATAAATACAGTACAATACTATCATACAATCTAAACATGGAGCCGGTGAGTAAAAACAACAAGAGAATAAAAAAATAATAAATAGATAAATAGCAATAAAAATACAGTGCTAATCTGTGCAAAACCCGCAATTATCAGAGCACCCCTATCTGACCTTATTTACTAGTTTGATGGACACAGGAATAAATGAGTTTTTGAATCTGTTTAGTCTGCAGTGAGGAACTCTAACCTTTCTACCAGATGGTAGCAGCTCAAACTCGCTGTGCAGGATGTGTGATGGATCGTTGGTTATTTTATTGGCTTTTTGCAGAGTGACCTGTTCATAGATACTCTGATACTACTGTTAGTTAGCTCCTGTTGACTGAGAGGGCCACATCTTTGCTTTTGAACATCTTTAGAAACAACATACAGCAGAGGAAACTCTAAATGAAAGAGCAAACGTTGCCACCATTGCCACAATCTCACTTTAATATTTAATTTTAATTTAATTTAAATTTAAGCTCAGAGTAGAGCCATGGTAGTTAACCAGATAAGTGGGTACTTATATCTTTGTTAAACTATTTACACAGAATGATTGGTAGCTTGGTAATTTTAATTAGCTATTCAGAAAACATGACATTGCTTTAGCTAACAGGAGCTAACGAGCTGAATTAGTTAGCAGTTGTAGAGGTTGCTTGTTTAAGAGAGAATGATAGCATGGAATTAGTTGAAAGTTAAAATGGTAGTAACTGGAAACATCCAAGAATATTAACTGAAGGCATAATATGCAGCAATTATTTGTTACTGCTTGCAAAAAGAAAATTCAAACTTGACCCATCCCCCCTGGCCTAACTAGAATGAGACCGCAGTGTGGGGTGACCAAGCCAGGGAGTCAGTGAGGAAAAGGGGCTGCCTTACCAAGAACCAAGCAGTAAACCAGAGAACAAAAACATTATTTTCTGCTTCTTTCACTGCAGTTACATACAGAGACACTTGTGTAACATACACACAGACCTGCTGTTTATGACAGAAAGACAAGACAGCGATGTAACCTAATCGCTATGTTTTTATAGAATCCCATCTTGCACTTGTTGGGTACTGCACTCACACCACTGCCCAACAGCTGACACCCCAGACACATCCCTAACTTAGCAAAATAAGTAAAAAATGAAATACACGCAGAGTGCAGGGTTTCTGCAGTTACACACACCTCCTCACACTTCTAGTGGGTCATGAGAAGTGATTTATAATCCATTAATGATTAATGATGATCATACATTTTTACTGGCCTATACATTGTTTAATAGGATATTTCTGCATCCATTTTTTAAGAAAACTGGATATTTACTGTGCAAAAGGAAGCATGCATCTACTTATGGACTTGTGGCTCATGATTGTGGCAGGGAAAAATGTAAACACTAAAGGAGCTTTCCTCATCTGAAATGTAACTTAAGCTATCTCAGTGTTGCTAGGAGAGCTAGCAGAAGATGCATGCTTCATTCTGCATGGTGACATGGTTGACAAGTGTAGTTTGTCAGAATGAGTTTTTCAACATTTTTTATTTGGAATCCTGAGAACCAGAAGTCTAGTACCTTTTATCTTGAGTGAGGCAGACACCTCTACAGCCAATATCTCCAAAACTCAGCAACTAACATTGAAACAATCTAGACTGACAGATAAGGGTTGGGCGATATTTTAAAATTTT
>JAPQLA010218700.1:23044-40623 GCA_029822935.1 Naso vlamingii
ACACACACACACACACACACACACACACACACACACACAGCTGGCTGCTGATATGATCTGACATTATTACTAACATAAACATCATAAACCTCTACAAGCAGAGTAACAGTCTGGTAATGGACCTTTAGTTACATCATAGACAGTAATTCATACACCAACACTTAACCAACAGCAGACTGCTAACAGTCGGAATATTACACACACAAACAAACTGCAGAGCACTAATTATGTATATAGGTGGGGTAATTTTGCACAGATAATATTTAAAGATAAACAAAAATAACCTACTTAGCAACACTAAAACTACTTCAAACTTTCCCTTTGTGCCTCATTCGACCATATTCAGGGGCTAAAGAGTGCCAGACAAAAAAAACATATGTAATGCCCACAGTAGTCAACTGCGTTAAGTACTTCATTTAAGCGGTGCATTACATGATAAATAAAAAGATTGAACCTAAACTATGTATAAAGCTACAAAAATAGATTTATCAATAGTGAAATATAAACTATATTAAAATACAGCTGCAAGCAGCAATGGTAGGAGTCCAAGCATAAATCGCAGAAATGGCAGGTTATGACTTTATGTGACCTTCAGAAGGAGTTATGAGAATGGGATAGATGAGGCTTGAACTCATGACCTCTTGCTGTTAAAGCAGCAGACTAACCACTGAGCTAAAGCTGGGCTTGACTTGTCTTTGAATGCACAAATAGAGTTGAACGATGGTGAATACAAAACTGATGTGATTTCAGCCAAATTCAACAAAATAGACAATCCTTGACTTAATATGACCTTAAGAAGAATTTGAATGCACACCACATGTATAAATTTCCACATGGTTAATATGTGCAAACTGCATACACTGGGAATTGAACCAGCGAACTCCATACTCCTTGACAGGTGACCTACTCTATGACTTACTCTATGCATCACTAAGATCAAGTGGCTTTTCTTCACATCTCAACACAGCGTTTTGCAGTGAGATGTACAAGGGCTGTTTGTCTATTTAACACTTAAAACGCTGACAACAGTCAAAATGCTGGTGAGATTTTCAAAATGGATTTAGACTTGTCTTGTAATTTAGATTTGGCTCAAACACTTTCTTCTAAGTCAAGGTGCTCTCCTCTGTCTGCCCTCTCTGTCAGTCATACTCCACAGGTGTCAGCCATTATCACAGTTCACTCTGCAGTGGAAGAGCAGTCTGTTATTTTCGGCTTTGACTGCTCCAATTTAAACTTAAAAAATTCTCAACAATTTAACTGTATAATAGAATTTTTTTTTTAAAAAATCACAAACATTAAGGTAATATCAACCATATGTTATATGATTTTGGTGAAGTTTGAACATACTCTTGGCAAAAAAAAAAGTTGTACATGCAGCAGTATTTACAGTAAAGCCTTTAATGTCACCAGAGACTCATCTTTTGACATATCAAGACAATTTGGAACATGTGACATCTAGCATGTAAAGAATGTTTCTGTCAGGTTTGGTAGCATTTGAATGAAGATTTATGGCGACTGAGATGTTAACTGATTATGCATATTTTGAAAAATATAGAGTGAAAGACTTCAGAACTGACCATAGGTTGCAGTGAGGCAAAGTTTTGTCGCAAATCAGTGGGCAAACCAATGAGCCAACTCCCAGGAAAAAAAAAAAAAAAATCAGTAATGTCCGGTGTTGTTCCATTGGTTTGGCAAGTACAAATGTGAAATATATCCATGGAATATTTTAAGTCAATTTAATTTTGTTATGTAGCATCAAATCACAACAAAGTGGTCTTAAGGCGCTTTACATATAATGTAGGTCTAGACCACACTCTATAATTAAAATTTTTTTTTTTTTTTTGAACCCAACAATTGAAAGCAATTCCTCCATGAGCAAGCACTAGGTGACAGTGGCGAGGAAAAACTTCCCTTTAACAGGCAGAAACCTCACAACAGATCCAAGACTCAAAGTGGCCAGTGATCTGACAACATCAGTTGGGTTATATAAATATTTAACTAATAGTGATATGACTCATAATAATGATCATAATACTTAAAGTACCACCACTACTATTACTACTACTAATAATAATAATAATCATAATAGTTATGACAATAATAATTGTATTGTCAATTGTATTATCATTAAACTCCTTGTATCTTTTTAACATACTCTGTGAATATAGTGATTCTGATTCCAAGAAAAAGAAGAAGAAGAAGAAGAAAGTGAAATATGTGTTATTGATTGAAGGTTCATTTGTAGGGAAAAACATTGCTCAAACCACATCATCTAGCTCCTTTAAACATAAAAAAGAGCACTGCCTACTTCAGGCTATGTGCTCCTTATGCTTTCTCAATGGGGGAAACTCAACAACTCTGCAATTGAACCCTCTAAGCAAAATTTGGACACTTCTATCAATGATTTTATTTATTTGCCCACTCCCAAAAGCTCATGACCATAGGTGAAAATTGGAATGTAGACTGTAGTGTTAGCATCAGGCTTTGTTCCCTTTTCATTTATAAAGTCTGGTACACAGTCTACATGACTAACAACGCAGCACTAATCAATCAACTTACGCTGACTTATGACCATAACCAAGGGGTTACTGAGCTTCTTCACTTGTGACAGGAAATAAATCCCTACCCCTGTGGGAAATTATTTTCCAGTATAGTTTCATGGCATCAGACTTGAAGGCCTAGTCAGTTATTTGATTAACGGCCAATTCACTCATCATCACTGACTCGATTTCTTGATGCTCTCTTTCACCTTAACAACTGTCTACAGAGTCAAATTTGTTCTTCTTCTGATGAAGATGATAAAGGAAAGACACTAGGGGTTTCTTATATCATGGCTTTCCTGATCATTAGGTGCAATTTTAGTGAGATTAAAAAAATAATAATATTGGGATAATGGTTATATTGGTGATATGATGACATCATTCTTTTATGCACAACAAAAAGCATCTTAACTGAAAAAAAAAAGCCTTGGTCACGACTTTTACTACACAGCAGCAGGAGTTGGTTGAGCTTGAAGTGCCAGGACAGCTTTTACACAACCCAAAGCTGGTCTGGCATCATGTGGTATGAGATTGTAATCCATTACCTTCAAAAAAACAGGTGAGGGAAGATGACTAACAAACCATTTCCACAGCGGTTTAGTACATAAGCAACAACAAGCATGGCTGAAAGCGAAAGTAACATTGCTACCAGCTCCAGGAGGAGTTTGTTCCAAAAATTTGGGCAACCATCACAAAAGATCTGATGTACAACAAACTACAGTAACATGTAAAGACTGTAATAAAAAAGACTACAACCACCTCATGGAAAAAACTTTGAGGAGAGCCATAAATAATTTTAAGGGGGGCTCACCAGCTATTGTGAGTTTTAAACCAAGCAGACAAACTACACTGCATCAGCATAGCATTGCTGAATCATTGGCAAGTTTTACTCTGTGTTTACTCGTCCTCAAAAAAGTATCATTTCATATCAAAATTAACCAGCAAGCGAATAAATTAGCCTTGGGTAAGCCTCGAGCCTCACCCGGCTACCATGCTAATGTGAGTTACTAAAACAAGCACACACTGAAGTCAGTGCTAATGTTGCTGAAAACGTCATAAAACAATACCAGAATTTTGCTTACCAAAAACCTGAAACAAAGTTCTCTTGAATGGTCTGTCTATACAATTAACTGCACTGCAAGCCATGTTATTTGTCCAATATTTGCAGGAGCATTTTTTTTTTTCCAAAAGCCTAAATATAAAATAAATGAAAAAACAAAGTTTTAGGACTAAACCAAATACATCGTCGTAAAAGTCTCTATCTAGAGAGATACATTTTGTCAGTCAGAAAATTCTAAGTGACTCCTGCTCTAAAATAGCGACCTCTGAACCTTGGCTTCAGTGAGTGTTTGAATGCCTGTCATTCAGCTACAGAGGGGGCTACATACATGGCACCAGCTGCATGACACCAACATGGCATTATCAAATCTGACTGCACAAATGTGTTTCCTTCTTCTAAATCCCTTGTTGTATTGTCAAATTTTGTATTTACACTTTCCTATTCTATGAATTTCACAAAAAATTCATACAAAATACAATTCCTATGAGCACCGCCATGCAGCGTGAAACAATGTGCACCATATTTGCAGTACTTCTGTTGTGCAAAAAGGTGCAATGATTAGGGTTGTAAAAAGGTACATCTGTTGACTTAGTAAAATGTCTAGTTTGGCAAAGCTTGCAATTACACCGCACTGAGATGGTGTACATAAGTAAAAACTATATACATTTTTTTCCGATATACATTTTTGAAGCTCTGCCATGCAGTCAGTACCATAACTGGGTCTTCTTCTGGGTTCCAAAAAGATAGCTCTACAGAATATACAAAGTATTTAATGCCTCAGAACGTTTAATTACACTGCAATAGTGAGATTTATTTGAAATACAAAAGCAGCCAACTGTCAATTTACTTAGGACATTGTGTAAAAACTGTGTAAAAACAGTTATGAAAAGCAAACTGGGTTGGCCTCGTCTCCACTGCAACAATGGCTGAGGATTATGGGTAGTGTAGTGTCTTCAGCTAACCAAAACCGACAAAAAACTCTGTTCTCAGATTCGAAGGAGAAACAACGAAAACTGATGGCCGGAATAGTAACCCATCTTATTATGGAATTAACATACCGTTTTTTCTCTATAATGAATAATGTCGCAGATATCATTGTAAAATCACTGTTAACATGAATACTGACAATATGAAGAATACTTTCGGGTGTCAGGTCCTCCCATTGTTATCCAAAGGGACTGCTGCTCACAGCATCCTCAAGCACCACAGTCATGTTAATATTGAAGTAAATGGACAGCTGGAGCAGTTGCTCGGCGTGTCAAATATTGCCACGGATGGGTTTACACTGGAATTGGTTGAAAGCCCCCTGCGTCTGATTAAGACACTAAGAGAGACCTTGTGCTTCAGAAACTGAAGGAAAAAACCAAACGTTGAGACTGTGTTGCACACACATACAGTACACACACACAAACACACACATTCTTAACTATGCGTAAATTACTGAAAAAATTATCCAGTGCACTTCCCCCTTGCCAGTTTCCAAAAATAAAATAATTCTGCGTGTGTTTGTGTGAATGAAAATCCAGCAGGTCAAGGACTTCCTTTCTGCAAAGACCATCCTATGTATGTGTTTTCCACTGAGTGTTGAGGATATTTAATTTGAAATTGCAACCTCAACCCTCCTTTAATGCAGGTTGGAAGTTATGATAGCATCCACAGAGTCTCTGGATTCACCCTGATGTCATTACCTCCATGTCAATCACATCATGGGATCACGCTGGAACGCAAATTACTTCCTGAAGTCGCAGTGTGTTCAGCAGTCTGTACTTTACACATGCTCTGACAGCAAGGAGCAAAGGTTGCAACAGTTGAGAAAACATATTTATAGGGACAGCTGCATGCATCTTGGGACAATTAAGAGAGTGCGTGAGTCAGACTGACTTTTACCATGAAACATATCACCTTCCAAAAAACAAAACAAAACAAAACAAAACAAAAAACCATGAGGTCTTGTGACTTTAAAAATGGTATACACACCACTGACATGCAGTTCCTTCTCTCTCTCTTATACACACAAGATACTAACAATGTGATGACTGCCCCCACAGGTACTATTAACATTTTAACACATTCACGTATTCTGTTCACATACTACAGCTCTCATACAGGCTTGTAGCAGCAGAATATATTTGCAGAGACAGTCTGTGCTGGTGGTGTTGCTATCAGTGCTGCTACAGGCTCTGCATGACCAAACATTTCACCTCAAGCACTTTATCAGTAATATAAAGTTCTGAAAATCATACCCCAAACACCAACCTGTCATGCAGGAATTAGATAAACTGTGATAAAAAAAAATTCTTGTCATCTGGTTTCACTACAATCTGAACTGAGTTGGCTTTGACACGAATGGATCCAAATGTGAGTGCTACGTATACAATAAATTAATAATAATTTGCAAGATGCAGCACCTGATTCACTTAAAGTTGTGCAGCTCCTTTTAAAAAAAGTGAGACTAACTGGCCTAAAAGAACAAAAACAGGTACAGAATTTAAGGTCAGAAACTAACGCCTTCACTTTGAGTGGGTTTAATGTGAAACTGGCTCCAAAGTTATAGTTTAGGGATGCAACAATGAGAAAATTTTTCCACTGGTAAAAGACATTTACGAGTTACACCAGATATAGTCTGACTCACCAGATGTAGACAGTGGGTACAAGCCTGCAATAGGGCAACTCCGTATTTTCCTGTCCCTCCACTATTCAAGCATTAAGGTTTTAAGAATCACTGTTGCTACATCCTCTGCCTTGTGTCATCCATGTAAATTGTGATTGGTTAAAAAAAACAATTAGGCAGTTAGGCTATCTTAGCATAAAGACTGAAGGCAGGCATGAACAATTAGACCAGCCTCGTCAAAAGGTAAGACTTTTGAGCTCCTTTTTAAATGTCTGAATATTGTGTTCAAGTTAAAATGGAGAATAAAGTTGCTCTTCATGCATCAGTCATCATATAAATATTAGGGTTACATTCATACTTTAAATTATGTTGTTTGTCAGATTCTGCTCTACAGGTAGTGTAGAAAAGACTCTACTGCTCTTAAGATCAGTTAAATTCAAGGAGCATTTTTCATGAGCAAAACATTCTGGACAAATAAAATTCTTGTTGTACATTCAGAAGTACAGGGTTTTCCTCCTGCTCCACTGAAGATCTGATGGATGAAAAGAAAATTATTTTCAATATTCTGACTTCTCAGAGTGCAAGGCTCACATGCATGACAGAGCTGTTACATTTTAAAATTTAAAAATAATGAATACAGAACTCAAGAATAGATTGAGTGATGAATGAACTGAGTGAATGATATTGTTGCCAAAAACAACATATTTGAGGAATGATTTCTCCGTAAAACTGTGGCACAGTTTAATTAAGACTTCTTGAGCCAAACATTATCTGATGTGTAAAATGAGATAAGCAGAGAGGCACGGTGGGGAAAAAAACTTCTAAGGGCAAAGGAAGGACAAGAGGTATCACACAATTACAACTAATTGAGGAATTGAAAACCTCTTATGAAAAGACAGCACACCTTGGGAAAATACACACTGTATAACGTATATACACTAACATACTTTTCAGATAGTTGTATTCAAACATTAAAAGTACTCTTGATGTTTGAATACCACTGGGATAGGGTTGCCTATCGTTTGGGGTTTTTTCTGATACCGGTGCTAAATCGATACTTTTAAAACAGTACCAGTGCCCAAACGGTGCCTGAACCAATACTTTTTTAAAGAAGGGGAAAAAAAACACAATGATGTCCATGAAAACATCAGCACTCACTGATAAGTTTTAATATTTTTTATTTTAACACAGCAGCACAACAACAGACGCGTTTTGGCCCTCAGCCTTTTCAACGTTAAACGTTGTTGTGCTGCCATGCTGAAATAAAAAATATTAAAACTTATCAATGAGTGCTGGCGTTTTCATGGACGTGTTTGAGTTTTTTAGATCAGCACCTGCATTTATCAAAGAGATTTGAGTTGAGCACACCAGTTCTCTTCGTTTGCTACACAATTGCAAAGCAAATTTGACCTTTAAAATGAGCAGCATGTTAACTAATACAAAACAGTTTTAACAAATTCACACAATAAATTCAAGATTGTGTAAGTATTGCCATTTTTGCAGTGCAAAAACAAAATTTTGATTGAGCTCATTGCTGCTGCTACACAGGAGGGTGTAGTTGAGTGTACAGAGATGAATTTAAACTTCTCATGCCTGGGGGGAAGAAGCTACTCTGTAGTCTGGTGGTAGAAGCAGTCAATACTTCTGAATCTCCTAAACATTAAATAGATTTCTACAAGCTACTCTACCCTCTACTCTCAACTAAATCTTCTACAAACTCCAGCTTCAGCTTCAACTGCAGCCACTCTTTTGCAGAAATATTAGCAAAATATGACACCTCTCTTGAGTAGGATTGCAGCAGTGATGAAATTTTCTCACCACTAACAAGCTTGTGACATCCCCAGTAATCCCAGTACACCAGCTGTCTACGTGCAAAAAGATATTTTTATAGAGTGCGGTGTTCTCAATTAGCATCCAAAATATTGTAAAGTAATGTTAGGTTTCTTTTGCATTTCGCTTTGACAAATCCTCCGCCACTGTCCTGCTGGTCAAATCTCCTTACTCTCATCATTTAATAAGTGAATTGTCACTGTCTTCAGCAACTCTGAGCTGCAACTCCGCTTAGCTGCAAGCCTTGCCTTGTGGCTGCTGCTGCACAGATCAGGTGTCGTGCCAAAAAGTGATCGTCTGCCAGACACTGACTGCTGAATTGTAGCATCCATCCATCCCACAGTATTGATCTTGAAAAAGACAAAATGATGGTGGGGTCGGTGGGTAAGTAATGTAATTGGTGTATATGCCACACCACCACCAGGAACACAGACTACTGCAGCAAGACTACTCCCGAGAAGTTTCAGCACCTTTGGCTCTGTCATTTCTTAACATTAAGTGGTAGTGAAATGAAGTACCATGAATCCTAACCATGGTCCGAAAGGTATCAGACGTTTTGGTAATGGTACCATATTGGTTTTGGTACCCATCCCTACACTGGGATCTGAAAAGGTATTGATTAATAGCTCCCAAAATACACAGTGTGCTCTCTACTTGAAAACAATGCACAGAAACTCAACTGCTGTTACTTTCAATATCAACCAAAAGTCTGTCTGACAGACTGTCACAGATAACCACTCGGCATTGTGGCTCACATTTTTAAAATGAATTTGAACTGTGGAATCAAATCTGCCATGCACACTATAAAAAATCCAGGGGACTGTCTTAATGTGGGGTTGTTGCTTCAGGTACCATTAAATTGATTCAATAGACTCAATCCCACTAGCATTTAACGGCAACACTTTGCACCACTGCCCAAAAGCAAGCTGCCTTGAAAGTTTTGGCCAAATCGTTCTAACTACAGGGTAATAGCTATTCAGTTTGTCATGTGCTTCTGTTTGTAAATTCATAGTTGTTTTTTTTGGATGAACACCCAGCATGTGGCTGGTAGTTCTCTTCAAATATAAGCTATACATTGTCTGCTCCTCTGCCTACTTACAGTCATTGCAATGCACCTGCAGGGCAGATATGGCCGGGGGTAAGGGTAAAAACAAAGACGACTGAGAGACTGAGGTAGCAATATCCTTGACATAGCAATCTACCGATCTGGCCAATGCTTATGTGGCACTGGAAACTGAGAAGCCTTCAGTGGGAATTAAGAAGACAACTATTCATTCGACCAATGTGGTAACTTATGCATCATTAGCTTTCTAGGCTGGCTACTAACATGCCAAGGCCAGCAAACCACTGGATTGGCTGCTGGTAACTAACACTACAGGGCTGGCTAGATTAGATACTGATAGAGCCTCTTCTTTTGTATTTTATTGTGAAATTGGAGCGAAATACACAACCACAACCACCGCCAACTGCAGAAAAGTAAGATTTATCTAGTTTCAGCTCCATATGTTGTATATCTAAAGTGTAGCTTATTTCTTGGAAGTCAGTTAGTTAGTTAGTTAGTACGTTGAGAAGCACCTTAATTGACCAATGTGTTGGCTATGTTGAAATTTTGGTCTGATATTGGTACCAGACTAAATGTTAGAGAATTAGGAATCCTTAGGTATGAACAATTTTTCAATATTATGTTAATCTTGCTACCTTTAGGATGTTACCAGTTCCTCCCTCTTGCTGTTGCAAATGCATGATGTATTGAGTATAGACAAGTATTGGAGTTCATGCAGATGCAGTTTTAGGCACTTAATAGCAACTTGTCCCTTTTTGCACTTACCTGCAGCGAGAAGAAGCAGTGCAGGCAGAGAGCCACCATCACCACGGCCAGCAGCACAGTGGCCACATTGCGCACGTCGCCCAGCGACTCCACCAGGGGAATACTTCCCACCTGCCAGTCATAGCACAGCACAATGGGGGCCAGAAGCAGCCATGCATTGAAGGACAGCAGGTAAGAATAGGTCAAAATCCTGGGCAGAGGAAGTAAAGAGAGTGGAGGAAGTAAAGAAAAGAGAAACAATTGATGTGAGCCAGATAAAGATGGAAAAGGTGGGATAACAGAAGGGAAAGAGTAAAAATTTGAGTCACATAGCAACATCATCAATTGTCAGTACTATTCAGAATTTAATATACTTCTTAAAAATCATCCTTTTTTATCTCAATACTAAACAATTCCTAAGACATTAAATAAACAGGAGGTTGTTCAAGGTAAAATAATGATTGGAGTCATTTTCCAGCTCAATATTTCATGCCCAATGAAATAAATATGATGATAAATTACACGCTGCATCAAAAATCACACACTATGCACTACATATAGTATGTACACCAATATCATAGAGACAAAGGAGTAGTCAAGGTAAAGTAGCTAGGATGTGGCTAGGCAACAAATGCAAAAAACAAACAAACAAACAAAAGAAAAACGCTTTTCTTAAGAGTTGAGACTGGCTTCTCTGATTTTAAAATGGTTTTTGCTATGAGATATGAATGTCCCCTTTTGTCTAGCCATCCACTGACTACTGCTTGATGAGGTACTTTTCTTGATGTGTCACTCTCATCAGGCATCTTGCTGGTATGCACTTCATAGCCAGTAGAAAAGTATGTTTCATGCAGTGTCATGCATATGTGATCATGTGTGTAAGCAAGTATTAAGCTACAATCGCCAACTATATAGTCTACATGCAGGCACACATTCCCATTTGATTACTTTGTTCATTCAAAAATCATGGACCTTAATCTGCTACTTTTAGAATCTCCACTCTTCTCAATTTGGGCTTTCAGTTTAATTTTGGAATAATGTTAGAAGTGTTTGCTCCCATGCATCCTTTTGAAGAAGAGACCGTTAGACCAACACTGAAGATGGTCATGGCCTGGCTCACAGTTGGTTTTACAGTTGTTCTAAGGGTTGTGGTCAGGGCTCTGTACATGCCAGTCAATTTCTTCAACACCAAAGGGAAAAAACCTTTTCTTTGTAGAAAAGGTTTTGTATATTTGGGTATTTTTATTATAAACAGGAATTTTTTTTTTTTTTTTTTAAGTATTGCCAAAAAGTTGAAAGCACATTATTTTACTAATTATTATTGTATGCAGTAGGATTACAATTTTCTTTCATTTAACTAAAGGGTGTCATCAAAACCATTCCAGACTAAATATATCTATATAGACTCTCACATAGGGAGGTATGTTACCTTTGACCACATTTAATGTGTGTAGTATTAGACAAACTCTTAATTAGACAAAGTCTTCTTATCATCTGCCATGATCATTCCTTTTCCACAGCTGACTTCAACAAATCTGAGCACCACTCTAAGTCAATTATCCCCTCTGGCTGCAGCAAATCAAGGTTAAAACACAAAGGACCCTGTGCTAAAGTCCTCATCGATTTTGAAAAAGGCTGTGTTGGACTGAATCCTGAATAGTCAGCTTTTGAAGACCAGCCACAGGTCAGGTAATGATTTCTTCCAGGACAATGTAACAAGGCATCAGATGCTCAACATGGCTGTGAAGCCACCAGCTGATGGGTCAGCATGAAAAGGGACACAGGCCAAATCCCCCCTGAAGAGGGCAATGAATACATGTCAGGAAGACAAAAAAGGAGCTAAGACTCCCCCTCCCACTTGGTCATCCCTTTTTTCCCTGACTTCTGTTCAGAATGGCCACTAAAGGGACAGACGCCTGGAGAGAACACAAGAGATAAAGTATGAAATAACCACAACCTTGGGTCAGTAGGCATCCAAATCTCATCTGATGGGTCTCAGCCATAGATTTAATTCCCTTTTCTACACTTTGCAGGGCCCTCTAACCACAAGTTATCTCACACCCACACACGCAACAAGCATGTCCACATACATACACTCAACAAGAAACAAAAGGTCTAAGGAAAAAAGTAGTGAGTGCTAAGTAAGCAGAAAGAGAAAATGAGGCATCTGGTGGTGGTGCATGGGTGTTCTGATGGGAAGAGGATCCAAGCTTCAGTTGTGAAGCACCTCCTGACACACACACACACACACACACACACAGAGAGAGTAGTGAAGTGCAGTGAGCGGACACTGAAGCTCCTTTTACACAGCCTTTTCAAGGTGACTTCTTCTGCACCTTTTTTCCGCCTCACCGTCTGTATAAAAATTGTGGAGGCAGCTTCGGGGGTCAGACTACACCTACATTGCTGTGTCTTAAATCAAGGCGGCAGCAGTATTGCTAAGTTTGAGCCTTGTATCCTCACTAACCGGCATCTAAGTGGCTGAAAGATGAAGCAGTTTGAAGACGACGGGCCCCCTGTTTTATTTTGAATTCTCCATCTTGGCATCTCATTGTGGTCGGGCACAAACAGAGGGGTTTGGAGACATATGCAGAGACACCCTTAGCGACTGGTCACGACGCAGTCATGTGACTATTTTACAAAAGAAAATAAGCCTGTATGTATCATGCATGTGTCTGTGAGCCTTGAATAGATGGCATTATTTCAACATGGATAACAAATTATAGGTGATGTTGACTTTGTCGTCTCTGCTAGCAGCTGTTGTGCATTTAATTTCTGCCTTTCATCACGCTGCAACTGCTTACATGCAAAGGAGAAAAGATATAATTCAGCGAACTGCAACAGTTCCCATGTTCAGCGGCACTATCAGCCCTGCACTGATTGAAACAACTTTATCAACGGAGTTGTGGTTCTAGAGGAATGGGGAGCAAACTTTCTTATGTTGGTCCAGACTGGCTCTGATGGACCAAAAACTGTCAGCATGTGGAGGGAACGACAACAATACGGGCCCTCGTGGATGTTTTCACAAAGGTGACCTGAATGTTGTATTAATGTTACTTAAGTAACAAGGGCAGATGCCAGAAAACCGCCAATGCGTTTGGATTATTCTGACAAGTTGTATCTGTCATCATCGGACAAGTTTGTAAGACTGTCATTATCCTCCTGGGGCCAGATTAACGTTACATCAAAACACTGTTTGCAGAGCCCGAAGTGATGGAGCTTATCATTGGTGAGTTATATCACAAATCTGGGAGTTATCAACTGCACACATCGAAGTAAAACAACCGCTTGCTAATTTGATAACAGATAAGGAGAAATATTCTTTGAATGAGCAGGTGCCGTAGGATGTTGCGTGGTCACGTGATATGGTGTAGTATGGCTGGAGAGTAGAGCTGTTACGGAGCTTACACTGCACATATGGATGAGGAACGTTTTTGATTTAAGACTCGGTCTTAAGATTCTGTCTTAAATCAAAGACACAGAAATGTAGATGTAGCCTCAGTTTCGATATGCCTCTGATCCGCCTCCAGACTTAGTGGGCGTTTGTGTAAATGGGTAAGCTGGCAGGCCAGGTCAAGGGTGCATTTATCTTAACAGAGGAGAGATAATATCCAAGGAAATCAACAGAATTATGGATATTTATGACTGTTTTGCATTAGTATCAGAGTTTTTCTAATGTTTTTATGTAGTTTAATCACTTCTTTAACTGTTTGTGGTAGGGGAGTGACCATGTACTGGGTACATGATAGCATAAACGTTTAGGAAAAATCCATAACTGAAAAAACAATTTTTGTTCCTGTATGTTACTTTCTCTAAAGTCGAATTAAACTCAGATCTTAGCTAGAAATATGTTATGAATTTTCTATTAACAATTTTTTAAACTATGTAATGCACTTTTAAGAAACAATATGCATGTATAGTAGAATTTGATAAAGGACCCATAGGGAAGGGGAAAGGTCAGGGCTGAGCAAAGCTTGAAAAGGTGCAGGTCATCTGTTGACCAAAGCACTGGCACAGCGGGGACCACAGTAAGCTAAATAATTCAGGGTCTCATCCGTGTATCTTTGATAAGCAATTTATTGCTCTTCATGATTCGACAGAGAGAAATCACATAGGTTGAGCAGCAGAAGCCCCAAGAATCAACTTTGGGTAAATCTGAGGTCATGAGTCATAATAAGCTTTAACAGGCTTTTTCACATTTCTACCTGCACACTGTCAGTATTGAATGGCCAAGACAAGAGCAGGATGGATGGAATGAGGACAAACTGAAAGACAGAGCAGTGATTAGGGAACACAGGAGGCTCAGCCAGACATCAGGGGGCAGAAATAATGAGAGTGGAAAATGAAGGTGAGCAGGACAGACAGAGTGAGGGATATGAGAACCCACTATAAATTTCCCAGGTGGCCGAGGGAAAGCAGTGCTATTTTTCACTGCTGCTCTGCAAATGATAAATATACTGTTTCAACAACGAGAGGACCATCAGACATCACTCCTGTTTAGCACCTGCCATCATTAATACTAACTTGATATTATCTCATTCCTTACTCCAGCTGACACAATACTAACCTCTACCACACTCAAAGTTAAGTCATTATTCTGTCAACAAGATTAATGTCCATTTGTTGGCTCATTAAGAGTCAGAGAAAGAAGTAAAGTTTACTTTGCTTCATATTAAATACAAACTGGAGTTGCATCTATGATCATGCCAGCTAAGGCTGATGGGAAATGTAATTTGCTGATATTTAGCCATCATCAAAGTACAAGACTAATTAAAATTTTACCTGATGATGGCACTGGATTATAAATCAGAGGATCAAAAAAAGTCATAATAATACCATTTCATCCCGGGAAAAATGAATGTCTGTACTAGGGATGTGCAACATCAGATTTTCCTTCCAATCCTATACCAAGTAAAACCAAAGCTGGTACTGCTGATTCCAAGTTCCATTTCCAGTTCCAGTTGTTTAGACATCAACACACAAATGTGAATTACTGTCCCATGTTTAGGGACTGTGATAAATGGACTCAGCAAGGGATGTCTGTCTCACGCTGGCAGCACCTGCTTTCTCCACTTCGCCGTTGCATAACTTAACATATTCTGCACGGTGATTTGATCTTCAACGCTTAACAAGGTTCATAGTGTGGCCACAGTATTTCAGTTCTACCACATATATCACAAACAACGTTGTTGCTCTTATCAGAGCTGAAAAAGCTCCACACATGACTTTGTTTGCGATCTGCCATCCTCAACATGCATCTCAGCCTCTGACCTGATGATCTTAATGTAACTACGTGGGGCGCATTTATACAGCTGTAGTTCGCATTACTGTGACAGGCAAAAGCAGAAGTAGTTCCTGCCAGCTGGCGGGGAATAGGTCCTGTAAATAGCGTAAAACTTTCTACTGTGATGAAAAAAAACACGTTTACATGAAATTAGTGTGTAGAGTGTAAATATCAATCTTTTAACATGAGAATCTTAAAACAGACACATTTGGTATCGGAAGTATCAATATTTTTGTATCGATTTGCACATCACTAGTCTGTACCAAGTTTAATGGTAATCTATTCGATTGTTTATGACATATTTCACTCCAAACCACACATGTGAAACTCTATTAGGCTGATGGCAAAATTTCCAATATCAAACAGCTGAGGTAACATTATCATGCCTGCAGCCAGGGCTTAAGAAGTTGAGCTCTCTAAAGACTTTAAGTGAGGTATCATCATTTTCATAGACAATGCATGTAATTAAAAAGCTAGCTGAATTAGTTGTTATCGGAGATAACTAGGCTTTTTTATACTATCTTGATTGATGTTAGTTTATTATTTTTATCAAACTGGCTTCACAGACATACTCATGCTTCATGTTTCACAAGTCAGGTCTGAGCTCAGAAAGACTGCTTTTACTTTCAGTGCCCCTGACTCCTGAACAACACACAGCAACAAATTAAAATCAGTACCGTCATCCTTTTAACCAATTCTGACATGTTAACTTAAATCTATCAAACACTTCTTGCAATTGTTTTAAATTGATATACTGTATTTCCATTCACGTCATTTTGATCTCTTACATTACTCTTTTTTTATTTCACTTCCTATTGCTTTGTTTTATCAATTAATTTATTCTGATAAGGTTTAGGGGTTTTAAAGTAACAGATTTTTAATTTTTTATCAATTATTCAATATTTTTACGACTTTGGCTCTTTTTATCAACTTGTTGTGGGACTGCAATTATTATGTTTGTACTTCTCTTTGCTGTTTTTACTTTGCATTGTTTTGTTTGACTCCAAGTCATTGCAAATGAGGGTCATCCCTTAGTGATCTCTCAAGTATAAATGAAGGTTGAATGATTGATTTTTACTAGTTTACTATTTCTTTGGTAGTTTTTACATCCAGCTATTGGCTGAACATTAGCAAACATTTAACCAATGGCTGCATTCAATATTCCCTATCAACATACTATTTAGTAAACTAAAAACTGTATGTGAGATTTTTTTTTTTTTTGCAAGTCGTACCTTATTTCAAAATTGCAAGTATGAGAATTGCATACTATTTACCTGGGAATATTACAGTATGCATGCAATGAAGCAGTGATATTATGTGCTAAGTATTTATTGGTTATTATTATTGATAATAAATATGGTGATAAATCCCAAAACAGTACTATAAGCTGTGGGTTTTTATTTAATACACATTTGATTACTACCAGGACCTCACTCTTATATATAATATACTAAAGAAACTCCTGCTAAATCCTGATTTCCTCTAAATGAACTCCCCCTGAAGTCATAATAACTAAGTTAAGGCACAAGTTTTAAGCATGATTTTGAACACTACGTCAACTCTTACTACTTAAAAAATGAAATGGTACATTTATGGTTCAATACATAGGGATATCCATTCTGTCTAAAAAATAAATGTACCTGTATCTAAACAATTTAACTTCATATTTATTTACACTTACATATTTAAGGGTGGAGTCAGTAGAATTTGTAAACACAACAGCCATTTGTAAACACAACATTCAAACTGGGCCCCTCCTCCTGGCTCAATGCACCAGAAGTATTGTAACTTAGCATGTACTACATGTACTGCTATACCGCTTACCTAACATTACACAGCAAGCTACACTGGAATATTACATTTGTTTAATGGAGAAGTTGATATTTTAGCAAACTAACAAGCTAACCGCCAGTGTTTAGCACCTACCTGTCCATCACAAAGTAGCATTGCTCTGCATTGCTCTTCCCAGCCTCTCTTTCAGTGCTCCAAAACGGCTGAAAGCCAAACTGAGACTCACTCTTGCTCTGGAACAAGTTTTATCCGCTTGCTCACCAGGGCTATGTTTCCTTTTCTTTGCACTATGTCCACATTCGTAACTTTCTCTGGTCTGGACGGCATCCAGTAGCTGTGCTCCGCAGTGCTCTCACACTATCATTATTTAAAAATTGATTGCACGTCTACATTGCTCTTTACGGTAACTCGTCCCGAGCAGGTCCTCAGTCAGCCAAAACATCAAAATACAGGCAGAGGGTGGTGTGTCTCCATACACAGTCACCACCACACATATACAGAGGCCCAGAGGTGATGATTGAGCAGCATTACTTTTGCATATGTCTATATTTTATTTTTTAGTAAAATCCTACTGACTCCACCTTTAACCAAACAAAATATCTTTCTTTATCTGTTGCTTTGTTTGGTTTGTATTGTGTATGAGTGTGTGTGTGTGT
>JAPQLA010218769.1:0-16454 GCA_029822935.1 Naso vlamingii
CAATGAGAGATATTAAATAGTCCACTCAGCCGCTTCTTGTGAAAAACTTACGATTTTAACGGTAAAAAACAACATTAGCGTATTAATAATTGATTTAATATTTATTTCTTTGGTAAGTGACCATGGTATAAGTGGGATAATGCCCGACGAGGTGTCCATTATCAGAAATGAATGGACGACACGGAGGCTTCCGCGAAGTGTGTAATAATGATGATAATAAAATATGAATATTGATGTGATATCACTGTATTTAGGTTATTAATAGTTGGCTTTGCCAAGTTGTTAGTAACATTTTGCTTCTCACAGACCAGGTCTTTGCATGCAACTAACAATCTTTCTAACCTAGCCTAGCACCGTGACACACACACTCACACCCTTTAGCTTGGCTAATTTCACACAACATGTAAAATTACGAGCCCATGGTCTGATCTCCACCATGTGGTTTTCAGCCGCCATCTTGGACCTAAGTCCTTCACCTTGTCAGCCATCTTACCTGTAGTTTGCCTACACACACAAATTCAGACTCACACACACACACATGCACTGACATACACACCCTGTATATAGTACATGTTTAGTTAGATTGTGTTTATTGTTTGTGTAATAAAGGCTCTTAAAAACTACGTGCTGTCTCTTTAATGTTGTACAAGAGTGAATGTTGCCAACCTCTTCACTGACAAGAACTCTGAAAACCTTCAACCTTTACTAGCTGCTAACATGGTAATTTGATTTTAGTTGTTAACATAATTATTGATCAAATCTCAAACTGACAGTTAAGTACTTTTTATGAGGCTGAGTCAACGAACTGGCTGTCTTTTCCCTTTTACGTGTGGTGCTCCTGAAGTGGTCTAATGTAATTAGATCTCCTTAATTAATATGATTAATAATTATCTATGATAATCATTAATTAATTAATTGTGATAGCCAAAATATTAAGTTGCAAATCTCAGCACTGATGTGGTTATGTTCTGCAGGGGTGTCTGTTTTTGTTTGGTTTTCTTTCTTTCAAACAACAGCACACTTTCGTCATGTAATGTTCAATTTCCTCTCACATTTTTGGCCAAAAGAATCTTTCTCAGGCTAAGTGTTTCATCCTCTCAGCTCCTAAAAAAACCCATGTCCTCATGCAGTTGGTGATAAATCAGTGATTTTATCTTTTCAGGAACCACAACCTGGTTTTGGAAGGCTGTCTTTCGTTGCAGTATTCCATCCTTGTCCAGGTGAAGACGAAGCCACTCCCTCAGAAGGTGTTTCACTGCTGTTGAGTCTTTGATCTTATCTCTGTATCTCAAGCGTTCAGTCTGCTGTTTTAGACTAATTACCCTGCTTATCACCGCATCTTCTCTTTGATGTGCCATAATACTTTCAACTGGTATTGGCTGGATTGTAGTCTCACTTGCAGGGATCAGTTCACACAACACATCGGCTGGTTGACTGGGTAAGAAGTCAGCATCACAGCTGACACTTCCTGGTCTGTATTTTAGGGTGAAGGGAAATCTGCCGACTCTGACACTCAGCGATGCCCCACAGCATTTAATTTTGCAGTCTTCATTACATAAGACGAAGGCTTATTGTCGCTGTACACCGTGAAGTGGAGAGCATGGAAGAGATGATCTTTGAATCGGTCAATTACAGCCCATTTTAGAGCTAAGAATTCCAGCTTTCCTGAATGGAGTCTGTAATTCTTTTCTGCTGGAGTGAGCATCTGTGATCCATATCCTATTACTCTCATGATCTATAGTAGCCCAGGAAGCGTACCAAAGATCTCACTTCTCTGACTGTTTTTGTTTTTCTTGTCTTTAGGGCTTGGACCGCCTCTACCTTGGCTGAGTTCATACCATATCCTCCGTCTGAGATGAAATGGCCAACATAGCATACTTTTCTCTTAAAGAAGTCACATTTTTTAGGTCTGAGTTTGATTCCACAGTTTTTTTGTCTCTACAGCACCTTCCTCACATTTTCCACATGCCTGTCAAAGTCCTTACTAAACACCAAAATGTCATCAAAGCAAGGCACACACACCTCATCTCTCAGGTCCCCAAGGCAGCCCTCCATATACTGCTTGAAAGCAGCCGGAGCATTTGTCAGTCCAAAGGGGATCCTGAGCCACTCAAACAATCCCCAGGGCGTGATGAAGGCAGTGCATGCTCAGCTCTGTTTGCTGACAAAACCCTGATGGTACGCTTTACCTTGATCAAGCACAGTGAACCATGAGTTTCCCCCAAGATTCTCCAAGATTTCCTGGATTTTTGGGATGCTGTGTCAATCAGGGTGGGTTTTTTCATTTAGCTGTCAAAAGACTACACAGAGTCAGACGGAAGAGTCTTTCTTCCTCACAATCACTACTGGTGATGAGTAGAAAGAGGCTGACTCCTGGATCCATCCTCGACTGAGTAGGTCTTGTTTGTGTTTTTTCACTTCCTGCTATAAATGACGAGGGATAGAGTTGTAGGTCTTTGTAACTGGGAGGTCATCCTTGAGGCGAATCACCATCTGCAGATCAGGAATGCATCCAGTATCCCAATCATCCTTAGCAAACACTTCACACTCTTCCTTTAGCATCTGTCTCACCTGTTGCTGCTGCTCGGTGGTCAAGTGGGGGAGATCCCAAAGTTGCTTTTCAGGTTTATTTTCATTGTGCTTTTCTGCTGTTGTTTCCTGACATAGTTTCTCTTGGTCATTTTTAGTCAAATCTCCTTCATGATTTTGTGGCTCAGAGACTTCAGGTTTTGCTTTCTCCTCAGTTTTCTTTACAGCTTCTACAGCGTATGAAGAGCCAAAAATGGTTCTGTTCTGTAGTCTGATATCATCATCTGTGTTGTTCTCAACCACAACTGAAATGACTGTGTAGCATAACTACATGAATTATTAATATTGATATAAAATATTAATATTAGTTTTAGTATTAATGTTTACCTTGGTAAAAATTGGAGCACGTGTCGTTGGGGCACATGTTTAAAATTGTCAGTCATGCATTAACAGATCCATCAATGATCAGTGAATGCAAGTTAATTCTCAACTGACAGTGAGAACAGGTTAGAGGTCAGTACTGGAATCAGTCAAATGTCTGAAATCGTAAATTCTATCTCAAATTGATCATATACTTCTTGACAGTAAAAGAACCACAGTACAGAGGAAATGCAGTTCAAACATTTATTTAGCTAATGAATAATGGCAGGTTGATACAGTGACAAACAAACATAAATGAATGCAGTTAACTTAGGAGAAAATGAATGAATTGATCTGGCAACTTTGGCTGATAAAATATGACTGTAGAGCATGGAATGCAGAGTTAACTGAATGTAGCTAACTTGTTTGGATGGTAGGGAGATTTTGTGAAAGATGTGCAATGTGTGCTAAGGTTGATTTGATACTAGAAATGAGAAACTTGGAAATTGACTTTAGTAAGATAATTGCCAGGGAATAAAAAGGGAAACTATTTCGACATCAACCTGACCATTAGCAGAATAGGAGAGATCTTACTTCAAGCCGTGAAGGTGGGAGTGGAAGGAGAGGTAACTGCATCAATAGGCCGTCAGCACTGAGAAGACAGCTCCTTTCCTCTGTGCACTGGTTGTCCCCAGGGAGGCGTGAAAAGTCAGTGTCTGGTTTCCTTGTGGACAGCGTGGGTCTGCGGTTCCAGGTCCTACTCTGATCGAAGTCGTTTTCAACTAGATCCCTATTCATTTGACCCCTGTTCAGCTGCTACCAGCTAGTGGACATTTTTAGTAGTGTTGCGTTTTCTTAAGTTTCGTTTTCCTTAAGTTTCACTTTCCATCCTCCATGTGGTTTTCAGTTGAACAAAGGGCAACCTACAGTGTGCATGCAAACCAGTGCTCTCCTTACGTTTAAGCCTTGGAGTAGATTTGTCCTTAAGTATATTTGCAAATTATTGTTTAAATGAATGTTTTATGAGAAAACAGTTCTGAGGCAGAAACATATCGTTCAGTTTTGATAAATGTATTATACTTAGGCTATGCTGGTAATTCGTCAACATTTATGCATGTCTAGAAGTTCATACTAAGCAAATAATTGAACAGTTCATTTGTTGATACTTAATTGCAATGTTGCCTGTGAGTAGAATTCATTGACAATATTCATGGACATTTAAAAAGTGATTGTTTTGTTTATTGCAATAAGTTAAGGAGCATTCTTTTGTTGTAAATTTTTACATTGTCATTGTGTTACAAGTATGTTTACAGTAAGCAGCGTGTGCAGAACATTTATGTATTTGTCTGTATTGTCAGCTCTGCTCAGTAATGGGTTGGAGTCGAACTTAGTTACAGGTTACTTAACTTACAAAGAATCAGCACTGGCTACACAACGAGACTTTATAAGTTAACAAAGAAAAAGAAAAAGACAAAGAAAAATAGCTGTGGCTGATTCTTAGGTTCGCAAAAAGGAAAGTTGTTATTAAAGAAGCTGGAACTTGATTTTTCTGAGCAACAACGTGGGAAAAATCTTGAAAAAAGGGTAAAAGTACTTGAGACAAAGACAAACTTTTGCGTGCAAACAGAACGAAGGAAAGTTTAGGAGACAACAGAGAAAGGTTACGGAACGAAAGAACTGTACAGAGCGGTGTCCTAAGAGTTACGCTGGGGACACACCGGGGGCAGAATCGCCGCAAAGCATCATTTCCCGTCCAAGCAAGCACCTCGGTGTCCACACCAGAGGTGCATTTCTCCGTCAACAAGCTCCTCTGCTTGTCTGCCCCTTTCTCATCAAATATCGAGCTATCTCTCTCTCTCTCTCTCTCTCTCTGTGTGTGTGTGTGTGTGTGTGTGTGTGGGTGTCTGTTCACTGACAGATATTTATATACTTATATATAGACAGAACAACCACACTATCATTAATCAGGGTGTTTTGTTTATTCATTTGTTTTATTTTTGAAAATTGGCCAGGTTCTCTGTGCCTTTTCTCTGTGTGACTTCCTGTCTCATGTGATCTTTTCTGTTCAGCTTGACAAAGTCACTCACGGCTTGTGGAAAAAATAGGACAGACGCCAAAACAATCGCTGCAGAGCACGAGGTGGCTGCGGCATTCCGAACCGCTGCAGCAAGCGATGGGCGGCGAGCGGTGTGGACATTTAGACTGGATTACATGGGCACCGAATGGAAACTAGCTCCGCTCCGCGGCTATTCGCGGCGCTACCGCATCCAGTGTGTTTTTGCCGCTGAAGAGCAGAGAGTGTGAGAGCTGTTTAAGAGAGCGTGTCGGTGGTGTGCAAAGCCCTTTAGGTCGCAAACACGGGGCGTTGCAGTAAACATTACCAATCAGAAGTTGTCTTAGTGGGGAATAAAAATCCACTCGACCAATAGGATATCCCGTCCTTTCTCTGTTAATAATTTTCTGTTTGCGCACAACACTATACTAATGTTGAGAATAAGTAATAGTAATCTTGTTTGCATGATCGTAATCTTGTTTGTCTTTGGAAGCAACATTAACAACAGAAAACGTGTAGGTCTCAGACTAACTAAACTTTAACTGTGTAAACTGCAGATTACCACATGACCATTTCAAAGTGATCTAACAATGAAAATTGGAACAGGCCCTTGTTCTTATTACAAAGACATTTTTCCACATTAGACAATGATAAGACATTCTTTAGAATTAATGTAATAAACATAACTTGCCTTTAATAGAAGCATCCTTTTCATTATATTTTGCTCATTTCAAAATAACATGGTGAACTGTAATTTTTAACATAAAGATTACTTCGAACAAAACAACGCAAAGGCACTCAAAGCTAGGAGGAAGAGGAATAAAAGAACAATTACTTGCTACTAGATTACATTAACTATTTTATATGCTGGCTATCTGGTTACATATGAGCAGTAGATGGCAGTCTTGTTCAATAATTGAGAAGTAAAATAAAAATGAATTTTCATATGTCGGCATTGGAAGATTCTAGAAAGAAGTGACCGTGTTTTGACTCTTGTGATGTTGTTTCCATGGGACACATTACCAAACAACAGTTACAGGAAGACAAAGTTTTGTAAATTTTTCATACCAGCAAGTCAATTCTGTGAATCCTGTTGATTCCATCCAAACTGGCCTTTGACGGATGCTCATTGTAAATTACCTTCCTTTGAAGTTTTAATGTCCTGTGGTTCCTGTTGGTCTCTCCTATGGAATCCCAAATGGCAATTTAAAGTCTGTTGATTTAGTTCCACAAGCACGCTCTTCCTCTGTGTTAATTCCAGTGAGGTGGTGAAGTGTCTCTTTTGAGAATAAACACCCCCACTTTGGAAGTCTGCTTGGGTTAGAAAAATAAAACAGGAGGGATGGTATCCCACGGGAAAGCTGGAGTGTCCACGATCAATGTATTTTCAGGAATGTTAATTATGAATCCAAGGCAATGCATGAAATAAAAGTGACAGCGAGACAATGACAGGAGGGCTGTACGCTACAATCACTTTGTCTTCCCTTGGTAATTGTATTAGCTGTTGCTTTACCTGTAGTCCAGCAGGCCATGGTGTGTTTTCATTTGGTTCCAGTATTGCATACTGCTCCTTTAAGATGCTCTTACTGAGTCTCCCACAGTCCACCTTTACCATCTGGTGCTTTGGAATGATAACATCCTGTCTTCTGAGCCTTGCAGTCTGACTGTTAGAGCAGCCTGTTTGTTCTTCAATATTGAATATTTTTTGCTTTTGCTTTTCTGTGTCCAACATCCAGTGCTCCCAGACTAAGCACGGGACTGATCCACATCCCAGACTGTGAACAAATTCACTGAAGTGCGATCTGTCAGATGACTCGTTGGTCTGTGCAAGTTCCTCAATGACACTGAATCTTATTATTGGTCTTGCAAGGGGGTCTGTGCTTACAGGTATCATCAGTTCACTTTCCTTATTTGCTGGCAAGCTGAACTCCATTCCTATCCAGCCTGCATAAGGATTTTCCGTCCCATTTGCAGTGGAAAGATCCAATAAACCCTCATCAGGGAGCTCTTTAACTGGCCGGATCTCAGCATCTGGTAAGTGTGTTTTTTTCAAATTCATATCAAACATAGACACTTGGGATCCTGAATCCCACAATACAGTAGTCGAGACTCCTCCCAGGTAACAATGAACAAGATTTTTACCACCAAACTTGCTGTTTTCTCCTGTTCTTTTGACAATGGGGATTGGCTAAGCAGCACCATAGCATAGTTCAGCTTAACACTGGAAACGTCTATTTTACAGGTGCTGGCAGTGGTATCTTTTCTTTCCGACAGCCAATAGCCCAATGTTCACTGCTGCCACATTTGTAACAGTGTGTACATCTTCCCTCTGTTCTAATTCCACACTGCGTGCAGTACTCATCTTCTCAAGCAACACTTCATCCTGTACAGATGAATCCCGCAGGTATGGGTTTTATATCTGTTTGCAGGAACTGGGACTGTATGAGTTCACGGTTGTACTTCAGCTCCACCTTGGCTCTCTCAGATGCAAACATTACCTTCTGTCTAAGGTCCATGGTGTGAATTAGAAACTAAACTGGAGTCTCTTTTGGTTCTTGGACCGCATGGGTCAGCAAATGAAAAAGTTCTGTGGCATCTTTTTCTGTGAAGTGAGTCCACAGGACTTGCCTTAAAGAGCTCAGTAAAAGGCTTATCCTGCTCTCCAGATAGCTTTTTCGTTTAACTTCAGGGGAAATGGACTGTATCACTCCTTCAACAATCTCACCTTCATCATAGCCTTCAATTTGTTTCTCAAGCCTAGTGAAATTCAGTTTGTCTTCTTGTCCCACCCCACCAATTTGTCCAATAATCCTAAAATCTTTTCTGTACATAGGTTGCAGATTTTAGGGGCTTCTGGCTTGTGCTGAATCTGCTTCTGAGCCCGCTGAACTGCTTAGTCTCTGAGGTGACAAAACTGGTGGATGTACAGTGCCGTTTTGTGTTGCTAGAGGGCACTCCGATACTGTCTCTGGCTGCGCAGTAATTGCCTCCTGGCTTGCCGATGCCTTAACCTCACCAGCGCCATCATTAGTCTCTTTTCTCAAGCTGTTATTCTAATCATTAGTGGCTAAAAGCACTGACAGTCCAGTACCCTCCAAACTTGTGACTTCCTCACCCTCCAGATGAGCCAGGATTTGTCTTCTCAGTAGCCGGCAGGATGACTCTACCTCCTCACTGAGCTGAAGGCCAAGCTCCTCACTTACTGCTCTGAAATCAGTTAGTGATAAAGTTGCAAGTTTCCTCTCAACCTCAGCCAGTTACAATTCCCACTCATTATCCAGTTTATTCAGTCTCTGGATTAGTGAGCTCATCGGGCCTGAAATCAGAGCCCTAGCCAATCAGCCCTAGGCCCCAGCCTGGCCCAACCCAATTTAGCAATTAAGCCGATATAATATCACAATAAAATAATGAAGTATCATGACACAACACACTCATTCTCTCTCATCTCTTTCTTCCTCCCTCCCTCCCTCTCTCTCTTTCTCCCGCTCTCTCAGACTCTCTCACACACACACACACCCCATCACCAAAGTAGCTGATCGATGCACAGTACAACAGAAAATTCTGCTTTCTTCGAGAATGAACCAGACAAAAGCAGGAGTGTATTCAGATTGAAAATTTAATAATGTGCTCAAACCAATCACAAATCTCACTAAAGTAGGCCTACTAGAGCAACAATAATAAATCATTCTCCTTCGCTTATATGGCTTAAAAATGATGTTCAACTGAAATATAGATTAATACAGTATGTCACTCAAGCTGCACAACGAAAGTACCAGTCTGGTCCCAAGCCAGCCACTTCTCAGATCAGCTAATGTTATAACGTTAATGTTACAACTGCAGCTAGCATTGAAGTGTCACTAAGCGGCTTAGCTGGCAATAATAATCTCCTCACCCACAAAGCTCTCCATAACCAGGCCCCCTCCTACCTCACCGACCTGCTCCACCGCCACAATCCTTCCCGCAGCCTCCGCTCCTCTGATGCTAACCTCCTGTCTCCACCACACAGAACCAAGCACCGGACCTGGGGCGACAGAGCCTTCTCCATAGCTGCCCCCTCCCTCTGGAACTCTCTCCCCAAAAACATCCGTGAGTGTACCCATCTACCCATGTTCAAATCCCTGCTCAAGACTCACCTCTTCAGAACTGCTTTTAATGTGTAACTAAAGTCCTATGTTATGAGTTTCAATGTTTTGTTTTGTTTTTTGCTTTTATGATCTTTTAATGAATGTAAAGTGTCTTTGAGTATCTTGAAAAGCGCTATACAAATTAAATGTATTATTATTATTATAATGTTGAATTGCACACACTGAAACATTCTCATTCTCTCACCACACCCAAGCATAGTGAAAATAGTAAACTCAAGCAGCGAAACGAAAAAGTAAACCAGCCAGCCACGTAGCCAAGAATAATGTTACATTGCACACACAGCAAATATAGTAGTAGCCTAGTCATGAGACTAGCATTAGACTCACCAATCGTAGTATCATGAGAATTGAACTTGAAATGCAAAGTCACAAATTTTCGCCAATTAAGTGGCAAAATCCAATTAGAAATAGGAACACACAAGTGGTTTTGTCCTCAAACAAGCAGCAACTGGCCAACATTAAAGAATCAGGAACAGTTTGTTTATGACATGTCCTCATGAACACATCCTTGCCATCTGGCTAAATTCAATGAGAATCACGCAAAAGTATTTACAGTTTATATCCACATGCTTTTCATTTTTTGGCATGGCTGTTCAGGAAAATGATGGCATCAACTGTTTGCACTGTACATTACTGGTCACTTCATCCTCTACATTTACAATCAGGTGAAAATGTTCCCAACATGCCACTTTCCCCGAAGTATTGGGAACAAGTTTCAGCTCCCCACTTGCTATTTTAGCCTTTATTCTTTCCATCTCAATGCACTTTGTAGTTGCACTGTCTGTGTGTCGCACGCACTCTCTTTTGTTTTGGTTAGCGGGTTGGCGGGCAAGCAATCTGGGAACCCATCGGCTGCATTCGCCGTCTGACTTCCAGTAGACAGCGATACAGCCCCTGGGGGCAAGCCCTATTATTCTTTGGCTTCCGTTGGAGGAGGTGAATTTCCATTTCCGACTTCTTTCTCCATGTGCCGCTCGCTGTTTACAGTTGGACTGTTTACAGTCCGACGCAAGAATGGAGTTGGAGTTCAGAGACCACATCTACCAGCGGATCTTTTCACAAGTAGCCAGTTTACACGCCGTTAACAGTGAACAGTCTGCCGTTAATTACTACAAAAGACTACAACTGGAAACCAGGGCTTTTCCGGTACCAAGATTGCCCTACCTTGACTACAGACTCTACATTCAGTGAACGTAGGGTCTGTTTATAGAGACTAATGGGCAAGCAACAATGTTGGTTACGTCTGTGTGTGTGTGTGTGTGAAATCTCATTGTCTCTTTTACTCTCTCACCTTCTGTCTGTGTCTAATACTGTGTGAATTTAAGAAAAATAAAAATAAAAATCCAGAGCCCTAGGGTTAGTAATAAACCCCGACCAGGCAGCGAGCCTGCAAAGCTATCTACTAGGGATTGCTCACAACTTGAAGAAAGGATGTATGTCTGCTTATTTTTCTTCCGTGCTGGTCTTTACTGTTGCATTAACAAGCTAAATGTTGTTGCTAGCCAACAAAACGAGTTAGCTCCATTTCCCTCGTTGCGCACAGCGGTGCAATCTTCACAACAACAATGAACTTTTCTTCGGTTGAAAACTTGCTTAACCAAGCGGAAACTTGAAAATTTATGTTGCACACTCCAAATGAATGGCCAAGACCATGTCCATCTTCATTTTCTTGCAACTATTTATTATCAAAGTCCTTGGTTCAGCAGAAGCACTTTTCCCTCATGCACTGTCCTCAACAAAAACTCTTAAAGGGATAGTGCTCACTTTTGAAAGGGAAAATACAACAAATAAGCATGTGAACACTAATAGTTAAAGCCTATAAAAATAAAGATGTGTACTAATACACTTTTTAAAGCATATTAGCTTAGCACACTGACGTTATACAATCAATGAAAAATGTAAAATAATAACTTTGGTGTGCCACATAAAGTTACTCCAACAAAGTCATTATGCAACATTTTTTTTGGGGTGGCAAATCTCTTGACAGAGCAGCTGAAATGATTGAATGATTTAATCACTGTGGTGTCCACGTTTATTTCTACTGCATTGCTGGCACGTTTTACTGCATTGTGGTTTATGTGGACAGGTCAGTTTTCGAGAAAGATCTTGCTGTTGTGTTGTTTCAGGTGTTGGTAAACTGAGTGCCTTTTGCCATAATTTAAAGCCGCCTTGTCAGCAGAGAAGGCTGAGACGTTGCGCATGTTGAGTCTGAGTTCTGTCAGCTTCTGCAGTAAGGTGTCAGCATCTGTGCTCTCAGCTGCCTGTACAAAGAAATCCAGCACTCTGTTTTGGATACCCTGCTCAGGGGTCCAGATGTTTTCACACTGCCTTTATTGGAGACATTGGATGCAATGGAAAAGTACAAGTCTTCTGACTTAAGGCTCTGGGTGAATTCAGAGGCCAGGGGGGACATTATGCTTGGGACGAGGGCTTCTGCTTTGTGCTACCACAGCTGATGTGTTTAGCTATGGCCGAATCAGACTACAGGTCTGGAGTCAGCTTCTAACACAGTCCAGCCATCTGTATGACTGTTGGTGGGTCACAGAGTCAAAGACGGAGGTCAGCTCAGCAGCACCTATTTAATTATACAGTCATCCTCCCATTTAAAGAATGAGCACACCAACGCATTGGTCTGAACAGTTGCACTGGTAATTATGTGTTGCTTGCTGCTAGCATGCAGTTTGACATCTGACTCCCCTCCATGCCAAATTCCAAATACTTTCCTGCATACTTTGCAAATAGCTTTGTTTTCATCTCATAAGGTAGCAGTAATCAGCTGGGACTTCCCTCCCGACTCATCCTGCTACCTACAGTATCGTTTCTACTTTTTGTCTTGATGTTCACCAGGTCCCAGGACACAGATCTCCATGTAAAAGATGGATGGTTTAATTTCCTTCTGTGATTTTTCAGATGTAAACAACATCACAATGTTGCCCTCGCAGTTACAGTAGCAGTTATCGTGGCACCACTGTACAGCTAAAAACAAACAGCCATAGTTCTTGTAAGAAACAAACTGCAGCAGCCAATGCAGGGCCAGCTGCAGGGTAACACCAAAAAAGTGATTCACTACAATTAGTATTTAATGTTTTATTAGGCTATAACTAATTAAAAAAAAAGGTTTAGTCTAATTTTTGGGACAATTAGGACAGGATTTGGGATTCAAGACAGATGCTTGTAATCTGGTCCTCCTAGTTCCGAGAGGTGCATGGACATGCATTGTTGATGCAGCCAGTATCCCAGCTATCAGTCACTATACATTTAAATTTCCCACATGAAAGACAAGCCATCAACCCAAAGACCCTTTACATACCCTGACTTAGATTTACATTCTAGGCACAAAATATATAAAGACATAAAATTTAATTCTAGATTTTACTATCCTGCAGTGCATAAGGACGAAAAAATGAGCTGAATAAGGCTAATCACATGTAAGAGCATTTTGTTGCTCATATCAAAGTAATGTTTTAAAGCTCCTCCGAGAACTTTAATTTTGTGTTGATTGTAGCTGCGCGTGTGAAAAAACAATGGGATTGCTTCCTGTTATAAATCTTATCTTGTCTAGCACAAGCATTTGTTTTGGAAGAAAGTGAAAGAAAGAGGCCATTTATTTGCACAGTACCAGTTCGGCCATAAATGCAAAAATACTGAAATTACCGAAAGAGAAATATTTTCCTGCTTTCCACCATAGACAGTAAAAGAAAACAATGAATCAATCTGTGTCTGTGTGCCATAAAGTGTTTCATAGCGTTTCTGTTGACTTAGCGGACCAGGCAAAGGCATTGTAAAAGAGAGGATAGTAATCTCCCATCTTCTCGCTAATGGTCTCACTTGCTGGTGTAGATAAGATGTGAGGCATCAGTATTAAATTTAAACTGCTTTTTAATCACTAAAAAGTTCCTTGTAGGGACTTTACTGCAAGATTTTTTAGTATTTCCAAATAAAAAATCTGAGTACTTCTTCTACTGCCATTGCTACTGTTGCCATTACTACTCTGGATTACAGAAACATTTGACGAGGCATGATAGAGGTTTGAATGCCTAAGTTTGTCTGAGGCACCCACATCACTAAGTACACCCCTGAAACCAAATGTACTCTTGGCCCCTTGCCTTGTTCTTTATCCCTAAATCCATTTTGTTCTCCTCAACTCCCATGGTATCCACCCAAACATTGGCTGTGAGCTTCTTGTCAGCTGCGACACAGGTCTTTGCTGTAGGGCCAATCATCCACCCCTGTCCCTGCACTGACCTCCTCACTCTCACCAGCATCACAATTGTCCATCATTTCCTCACTCTGCGGAAAGAGCTTGTCCAGTTAACTCTACTGATTACAACACACATATGGATCCTATACAAATGTGTTGAGCCCTTATTGATTTGTGTTGGTCCCCCCAGCAGTGATAATGGCCAAATGACTGTTCCCAGAACAAGCAGGGCCCCAGTGTGCCTGCAGCTTTCACTGATTATGTTCTGATGGGTAATCGTAATGAGTGAGGTGCACTCAACTCAAGTTCCAAATTTAGCCAACCTGTTATCTGTTCCATGTCAATGTCAGATTGCTCTGGGGACTTCCATTAATACTACAAAGCTCCACTCAATATCAGATCCTTTTCCAACAAGTCATTTTTAGTTAATCACCTTATTACTCCATACAGTCTGGATTTTATGCTTTCAACTGAGACAAGGTAAGATAACAGCAGCAGAGTAACAGCTCTCTCTCAGTCAGCCTTTCAGACTTCGATAGAGTAAATGTTTCTCAAGCTGACAGGAAAGGGGGACATAAGGCTGCTTTATTTTGAAACTCATTCCAATAAAAGCCTCTATCACTATTCTTTTGTCTACCGCTGCTCTGTGCTCTAAGGCAGGTCACTGATTTTACAAACTGATAAAGTATTTTACAAATTTACCAAAGTCTCCAATGATTTGACATTTTATCAAGACGATGTTAGATCTGGAATTTTGTATTCTAACCCTAAGCCTTACCCTGCAACAGGGGAAATTGTTTTGAGGTCATAAAGAGCATGTCAAAGCATCAAGACCGTAAGTAAAAAAGGAAGCAATGCAGAATGTTTTGAACAACTATGGATGCAATCCAATAAGGTGCATGACATGAGTATATGTTGGCACTTTATGCAGAAACTTCCTCCATTAGTGCATAAATAGATGTATGAGCAAATGCTGACTTTTATTGCAAAGCACTCTGAGAGGTCAAGAAACAAGGAAAAGTGCTACACAAAAGTACAATCCATGTATATTTCCATCACATCTACAGTAAAAGCAAAGCCTTTATGTATGACATAAACCTTTAAACTGTATGTAGTTTACTTATTTTGTCATTATAGCTGAATGTGTTGGAATGTTCCCTTAATAACATTCTGAATTATACACATCAATTGTTTCCATTTATTTAATGTTCAAATCAAACATCAGACAAGGATGCATAATGTGCACTGTACACAAAGAATTACTATACACAAGTTAGGCTTAGTTCAATTAATAAAACTAAAAACAAACAAACAAAAAAAATCGAAACAAAATCAGAAAATCTTTCAGGGAAAACAGTCTTCTTTTTTTCACGTAAAAAGTCAGTCTACTCAAATTGAAAATCTGGCTGATACTCATTTCTACTGTTTCCCTCTGCTGTCCTCCTATGCTAACAAAACTGACTGATGGGCGTTAAATTGTGGTGTGGCACAAATTGTAAAAATGCATGAGAAATTTATGCTCTAACTATAGAGTAGGTGCACGATTGTAGTTCAGCTCCCTCATACATTGTTTTTTCTGTTGAAAAACTGTTGGACCAAGTGATTAATCACTCGTGTACAGCACAGCTGATTAATCACTTCATCCAATGGTAATTGACAGGAAATCTTTTGCCTACAATTGTGCACGTTATCTATTGACAGTATTATTTAGGGGGTTAAAACGTCTACAAAGTATTAAAACACTGCGGAGGATTCAGTAACTGAACTACAAAATATGCCTTTCATGTTTAAGTGGGACGCATGACGTCTGTCCGCCTTCCCATTTCTCCGACCATACATTTCTATACTTTTGCGTCCATTAGTCTGACCTCCCATTTCTCTGACTTCCTAACCCGCCGCCTAATCCTAACCCTAACCATAACCCTCTGGTGAGATTAATGGATAGTCGGAGAAATGGGCAGTCGGACTTTTGGGTGGTCAGACTGACGTATGTTCCCCGTTTAAGTGTCCTTCATCTTATTTGTTTACCTCTAGTGTATCTCCACCGTACGAAGCCCAAAAGTACCTGGTGTTTGAGGACAACCTGTTGCAGCTGCTGAGGAACTGCCCCACTTGCATGCACCCCTGCCAGCTGAAAACCTTTGAGGTTGGAAGCTTTTTATTGGTCAAACAGGTAATTGCAACCTTGATACAGACATATTGAAACACTGGTGTACTCCATATTGTCTTATGTGGTGGTTACATAAGTATTACTTCTGTTCCAACACAGACATGCAGCTACTGCTGTTGGAACAACAAGTGGGAAAGCCAGCCCTTCATTAACAACATCCCAGCAGGTAACCTGCAGTTGTTGGCTGCAATCTGCTTCAATGGAGCTTCCTTTGTTCAGATTCACAAGGTTTGTTTTCTGTGTTATACATACATTTTTCTATATACTTATTTTATATGGACAATTTGTCAGTTAGACATGGAAAAAAATGAAGTTATGGATAAGTGTGGCGCTTCATTTTATTTTCCAGGTACTGTCATCGCTCAGAGTGGCATGCATATGTCCTCGGACTTTTGACATACACCAGACTGCACTTCTCCAGCCCACCATCCTGTGGCAGTGGAGGGCAGAGCAGCAGCGTGTGATTGCACAGGCTATGCAGTCCGGCAGTCCGGTCACCTTGGGAGGTGACATGCGCGCTGATTCACCTGGTTTGTCACTGTTAATTAACTTATCTTCTATTAGAAATAATTTTAATGCTAAATAAGACTTCATCACCTGCGACACATGCACTGCATTTCCTATTCTTGGGGATACAACATCTAATTTTACAATTAAAATCTACACAAGTACAATGTGAACATACAGATGCAATATGGATCTCACAGTAATGTAAACACAATGTAATAATGTAAACATAAATTATGTAGACCAACTACGCTCACCAGCTATGCACAACAATGATTGACTGTTCTTTAATCTCATTTCCCTTAGGTCATTGTGCAAAGTATGGGTCGTACACGACAATGATCGTGGACATGAACAGGATTGTTGACATCCAGTTAGTCCAGGTAAACTGTAATAGTTGTCACATAATTCTTAATAATAATAATAATAATAGCTTCAATTTATATAGCGCCTTTCAAGGTACCCAAGGCGCTTTACATGAACATGATC
>JAPQLA010219307.1:0-16379 GCA_029822935.1 Naso vlamingii
ATTGCATAATCATATCGGTGCAAAATCTATGCACAATCCAAGGCCTGTTTTCATTCCAGCTCAAAAACTCACTATATTGGTTGCATATCGGCTATCGGTGATAGCACCCCCTCTAATATTGGCTATTGTTATCGGGCCAAAAAACCCCTTATCGGTCGGACTCTACTCTTTTGCGAGCATGGCCTGACCATGGCAGCATTAAAATAAAACCAAAAGAGAAACACACACAGAGCAAAAAGCACAGACAGGAAAGCACCACCGAGGTGGGTACTAAACCCGTGGGGGGGCATGGATTTGGGTGGGTGGGGGTTTATAGAGGATGCTGAGGAAGGAAGGTCAAATTATTACACCACAATACACACCATAAAACAATATACCATAATCAATGAGCATACAAGCGTTATGCAGCAAAGCATTTGCACACTCCCATTTCAGTCATTAAAAAGTCTGTGAGTAGAGTTTTAAAATCATAAATGGTAATGAAGGCCTGAAGCTTCAGAGTGTTTTGAAGTTCATTCCAGGCAGAGGGAGTACATGAATGGCCTCTTCCCAAACTCAGTGCGAGTTCTGGGGACTGAGGCTGATAGACAGCCCTGGACTGCAAGCTGTAAGATGGATTGTGTGTGAAAGTGAGGTATGTAGAAAGGTATGAAGGTAGCAGTCCAATGATTGCTTTATGGATGAAGGCGTACCAGTGGAGAAGCCTACAAGCAGTCAAGGACAGCCAGCCTACCTTAGCATACAGAGTACAGTGACGTGTGAGTGATTTACAGCCGGCAATAAATCTCAAGACACCATGATAAGTAGCATCCAACATGTGCAATGAAGTAGAACAGGCATTCATATACAGTCACCATAGTCTAGCAAAGGTAAAAAAGTTGCAGCAACAAGTCTCTTTTTAGAAATAAAAGAAAAACAAGATTTATTTCGGAAGTAGATGCCCAACCTTACTTTTGGTGTCTTAACCAAATTTTCTATGTGAGGTTTAAAAGACAAGCCATCATCTAAAAAAAGCCCAGGTATTTAAAAGTAGTAACAGTCTCAATAGGAACACCTTGAGACTTATACACAACAGAATGACAATGGACTTTTACTTTTGATTTAGTAAGGATCATCATTTTTGTTTTATCTGCATGAAGCACAAGTGTCAAATGCAGAAGTTGGGCTTCAATTTCTTTAAAAGCAGCTTGCAAATGCTCCACGGCCTTTAACAAAGTACTCGCGCAGCAATAAATGAGAAGTGTCATCCGCAAAAAAAATGGAGATTGGTATTGTGAACACTTTCACCCAAGTCATTTATATAAATTGTAAATAACAAAGGACCTAATACAGAGCCTTGTGGCACCCCCTTGTGGACAGTCCAGATATCAGAGAAACAACCATCAACTTTAACACGTTGAGTCCTATCTGAAAGGTAATTAACCAGGCCACAGCAGAATCCGACAGCCCTATGCTAACCAGCCTATGCCTCATAACATCGTGGTCCACCGTATCAAAGGCCTTAGAAAGATCAATAAAAAGAGAAAGGCAGTGTTGTTTTCTATCTAAGCCCAAATAATATCATTCATGACTTTTGCAGCTGCTGTGACTGTACCGTGAGACTTTCTAAAGCCAGACAGGATAAAATACAATTACTGTGTAAGAAGTCCTTCAATTAATCACTTACCAGGCTTGCCAGAATTTTGGCAGGGGTGGCAGGTTTGAAATTGGCCTGTAGTTGAGACTTGACAGCTCACCACCTTTTAAGAGGGGAAGAATGTGAGCCATTTCCCAAATTGTGGGGATTTTCTCACAAATTAATGTTAAATTATAAATGTAGGTCAATGGCTCTGCAATGAAGTCAGCTTCAAATAATAATAATGTTCAGTAAACAGTTATGTAAAGAAACGTGAAGTTCTGGATATCTATATAAAACCCAGGACAGAGCATTCTTTTGAGCTGATAGCGACAGCTGTAACTAGTGTACCAGCTAATGAAGTAATGTTTACTTTACCCGGATAAAATAATGGAATGTTTATAAAGACTGAAACAAAGGCGTGACAGTTACATGAGTTACATGAGCATCACCCAAAGAGTTATGAGTGCTTAATAGAGCTGCTGTCCATGTTAGCAGTTATCTCCTTAAGTCAGTGTTAATAAAGGAAAGAAAAGAAAAAAGGAAAGAAAAGAAAGAAAGAAAGAAAACAGAGCCATCAACAGCGACTGGGTGGAGCTCGCATGGGCCTAGTGATGGAAGTGCATATTAAGGCAGACTGTTAAGGTGATGAGCCTTGCCCCCACCCAGAGCATCTGAAAACAAAGCACTAAAAGATGAACTGGGACTACTGCCTGGTGGTTATCTGCCTCTGTGATGCATGCAATTGACAGTGAAAGTACAGTGGTAGGCCAGGTAGCAGGCCTGGGATGCTTTTTGTGATAGTGTGATTTTTTTTTTTTTTTTTTTTTTTAATGGTTTAGCTGGGTGTTTTGTAATAAACTTTGGATAACAGAGCTCTGTATCCCTGCTTCTGTCACAGCTTTATCATCTGATTGGTATTATAATCCACTAAAATGTTTTGTTTTCGTGAACGCGGGCGTGCACTTGTTTTTCATCTAATGCTTTGCCTTCACTTTACAGCTTAACTTCTGCTTCTTTTTGCAAGTCTCTAGTCCACCTCAGAGGTGGAACACCTCTGATATAAAAGAAATGAGGCTGCAAGTACAAATCACTTTTACATTACAGTGTTTAATAGGGTTTTCACGTTTCAGCTACAATTTTAATTATTGCAGTTTTTACCAGACTAGATGACTAATTTTAAAAATCCACCAGCCAAGTTAGCATTTTTTAATGGCAGAATGTTTGCACTGGGTTTGACTTTAGGTCTTGAGTACTCAAAAAAAAAAAAAAAAAAAACTGCAGTAAACCAAACTACTTGATAATGATTACAGGCACTAGGAGACCTGTTGTAGTAGAATATGATTGAGATTGTGTATAACAATTTTTCCAACCATTGTTAGAGAACTTAAGAAATGCCTCTGTAGAAATTATCATGATTTATGTGAAATTGTTAAAAATGCTTTTGTGAAAGAACAAGGAGGTAATGGGAGACGTTGGCCTGTATGTTTCAATCAAGAAAGATAGAGAGAAAAAATAAAAACTTGTGGCTGTTGGAGTACAGATTTCTGAGTTTACAAGGTGCCTTTGAATGCACCAGGAGCTCATTGTGTATGAAGTAAGCAGTAAACAGCAGAAGAAGAAGAAATACATAAAGTACTACATGAAGTGCTAATCTAAGTCCAAAAAAACATGTATAGATACATGTAAACGCGCAACCCCTCATTAACTCCCCTTGTAGCGTCTCACTGTGATCAGTTTCAGCAGGGTGTGTTATTACTTGCCCCGATGTTCGCTTGACATGACATGGTAGTCATACTTAACTTGGGTACCATGGTAACATTTCTTATGGTTGATGCTTTAAAATAGAACAAAAGTCCCGCACACTGTTAGAACTTTAATTACAACGTTTCGGTACAAAGACCGTCATCAGGTTATCTGGGTAAATCTTTGTACCGAAACGTTGTCATTAAAGTTTTTTGGAAGTGAGGCGAACAGTGTGTGGGAGTTCTTGTTCTGCATTCATTGACCATCGTTCCTCTCCTACGCAGCTGTCGACCTACAGGTGTGCAAAAGTCTTCACCTTGTGATGCTTGAAAATGGCACATTTATCACATGCTGATATAAAACGAAGTCTCATTTTTTAGAACAGTAAAAGGAATTTGAAGCCTTCACTCGGCACAGAATCAGATCCTTTTGTTGTTTGAAGAATAGACAATGTTTAAAGAACAAAATCCTCAGGTTTCAGTTTGCTGTGTTAGTGATCAAAATGTGCTTTGGTCTCGCTTTAACAGCTTTAATTGCCCATGTCTAAAAATGTTTGGATTTTGCTTTGACGTTCTGTCTGCAAGTGTGTATGTGTGTGTGTGTGTGTGTGTGTGTGTGTGTGCGCGCTCTGAGCCCTTTCATGCTTTAATGCTGCTGCAGTGCAGGGAGACACCTGTATTCACCAGACAACAGAGCTCATTAGTCACTCCTCAGGGAGAAAAGCGAACACTCTCCCACTCCGTGTGAGAGGAAGATGACAAAGATAATATGCCTGTCATACCATGATCTGATGTCAGATTCACTGGTCTGATTTTTGTATCATCCCACAAAGTGTTATGAGAGGACAGCATCAATAGCTGATTGAATAGTATTTAAATGTTGTTAAGACTTTTTTGTGATTATGTTTGAAGAATGTGAAACAACTACCATGATTTTGGACATTGAATTTTTTACTGGAATTACCCAGCAATACCACAGATCTCTCACTCATGAAAATGGCGAAATTTTTTTTGCATACCTTGTTTTGTTTTTGCATAATTATCTGTAAACTGGCAATATGGGACCAAAGAAAGGTTGTGCTAACAGATAATGGTCGTATCAAGCCCACCTCAATGTCCAGAGGAGGACTCCTCACTTGTGTAGATGGTAGAACGGCCTGTGATTCTGATGAGAATGAGGAAATGAAAACTTCACTTAAATTCTCCAAAAAACAAGGAGCACTATAAGAGTGATGAGAGGATTTCACTCTTGGAATGCTGAGTAGAAGACCTGGACCAATATAAACAAAACCACCACCTTTTAACAGCAATCTTGAGAAGCTACACTGGTCATGTGTGAACACTGTCAGTGGAGTTGAAACCCTCAAGCCTGAATAACAATCCTTACAAAAAATCCTAACAAAAAGTTTTTGCTTTCTGTACCAATAAAGGCATTTCCTTAGACTGAAAGCATAGCATAGCATGTCATATCTACAAAGAAGTAAAAGTGAGAAAATACAATTATAGATTTTTTTTCATTGAACAGAAAATGAAAAGCTGCACTTCACAAAGGGACTTCATTATATCTGCAAAAAAAAAAAACATAGGACCAGAGATCCTGAAAATTATATATGTATGAGCATAATTTCAGTTTTTATTTGGGCATATAAGAAATGATTATACAGTTTTAAACAGCTGAAGCTCGACTCGCTTCTAATAACTTTTCAAACTCGCGACTTCAAAAAATGATTGTATTTATTTAACAACTCAAAAATGAACAAAACTGTCTTCTAAATTAGTAAACTGATATTGGGAAACAAACAAACAATAATAAGCTTCAAATGAACATAAAGAGCGGTCGAAAAACTTTTTTAAACCACCGCCTCTTTCCCTTGACATTCAGTCCCACCACTACCAGACACATTCACCTGCTCTGCTCATACCTGGGCGGTGCGTAAAGCCCGCACATACCCCCAACAATTTGGAAAACACAGCAGTTTCGGCATGAACAACATTATATAATATGCAAAATAAGGAGTTAACATATCAGCTCTCATTTCAATGTTAGACTTTCATATAATAAACAAGTCAGAGATCTTTATGAACACAAAATCAATAGCTTCCTTTGAACGGCTGCGACAGGAGTTGTATGTAGTAGTTGTAGTAGCTTCAGATCATCATCTGAATTTAGGCTTAGATGCCCTCGCTCACTTCCCCTCAGCCCTCGGTATGACATAACGCCATACATCACATGAGTGACCACGTGAAGGGACCATGGAGCAGGGCAGGAGGGCTGTATAAATTAAACAATTGGAACAGACTTGCCCAGATGTGTGTCACTTAAAAGTCAATCCGTTAACTAATTGTGGGTCGTCTGTCCCACCAAGGTGTTGTCAGTGATTCTCGTCGAGGTAATGATGCAAAATCGCGATGCATTCTGGTCTAGATGCACGCATTGAGTGAACATCAGAGTTTACTCGATCCCTCAGCCCTTGGAGGGGAGATCTCACAAAGTTCACTTGAGTTTTGCAGAGTATTGGAATGGCACTTAAGATGGCTATGGGGATTTGCCTGAGGGGAAGTGCTGAAGGCAAGTGAGTGAGGGCAAGTTGTGGGACTACTGGAAGGCAGGGAGGGAGAAAGGGAGGAGGGAAACACAGAGGAACACTGGGAAAAGACACAGGGAACACTGGTACCCCTTTCCATCAAAAAGAACCTGGTGCTAGTTCGGTGCTGGTGCTAGTGCCAGTGCTTAGTTGGTTGAACTCTCGCACCTCCTAAGAACCTGTTTGCTTTTCCATTGGCAAGGAGCCAAGTCAGAGCCCCGTCATTACGTTACAGTATAACATCAGTACATCGCTGTATACGTCTCCGTTTACCCTGTAACGCTCCTGCCATACGGAAGCACAACAGCGAAGATAGAGGAGCTCATCGTCTCCATGCAAGTGCTGTTCCTGGTTTCGCAAGCCTACATTGAGATCCAGAGCCAAAAAAAACAACTGTTACTAGCTACCCGTCTTCATCGTAATCGCTATGAATGGCATTACGTTTGAGAAGAGAGGTAATTATCAAAGACGTTTTGATTCTTAACAATGAACGTGTTAGTGTTAGTCTTTGTTAGCCTTAGCCTGTAGCTTAGCTTCTTCACTTCACCTGTGCTTGCATTGATTACTCAGCAGTTAAACAAACGTAATAAGAGAATGAAAATGTCTATGTTTATCTTTATAGATGGTCTTACGGCTGATTGTGAGGCAGAGGTCGCCTATTGCCTGGGCACATCCACGATCACGTTACTGGTGGGACACAGTTGTTCCGGATTTCAGTTTGTGCAAAATTTCCATGTTCTGGGACTGACATTAGGGCAGCTTTGATGGAGTATTTTAACCATGGCATGTTTTTCATTAAACATACTGAAGTAGACAGTCTGTTCTCAACTTTTTTACTTGGAAGTAGTTAAAAACACATGTAATGCTAGGGGAACTGCCACTTAATATGATATGGTATTTCTTTACATCCTTGCACTATATTTTTAATATATATGTAGACACATGTCATTTAAGTATACTTCAATAACAAATAATAAACAAAGCCTGCAGAGCAACAGTGCAGTTTATCTATATAGCTGGGTGATTTGATATCAGCCATAGAGATCTCTGCGGCTGATATGTCGAAAACTCAGAATTTATGGATAAAAAGCACTAGCCTACTGATTTTCTGTCAAAATATGCAAAAACATATCATTATGCATTGAACACTGTACAAACCCTCTGTTGATTAAAGACAAAACAGGCATCTCTCATCATAAAATTCTTTTTATTAACACAAAGTGCAAATGGAAAAATACTTAAAAAAAAACTTAAAATACTAAAAAGATGAACAATTTACAAAAAATGTAGAAATTTTTAAAAAAGGCACAAAGTAGTGGGCACTGCAATGTGCAGTCTTGCATTGAAGTTGCAATCAGTCTTTCCTCTACTGTTCATTTTCGTGACAGCCCCTGCAGCACCGACACCATGCGTCCCATCAGTCCAACTCAGGCACTCGCGTTTTCGTCCATCCTCTGGATGTTCTGGAGCATGGCAGAGGCCAGGTCTTGGTCCCTTCTGCTCTGTTCCAAGAACCTTTCCTCTGACCTCTCCAGATACTGCAGCAGATCTGCAGTGGCATCCAGCTTCCTTTTTCCTGTGTTAAAGCACAAATAATATATATATTAGTTATAATTAATTATGTTCTATATTTATAAACACATTATTTAAAAACACATTAACATTTTAGGATGGGTCGAAAGATAACATGTTAACCATGTCGATGTTTGCATTGTGCATGGTCTGAAAAAAGAGGAGGAGGAGGACAAGGAGGATGAGAGGCAGGATGGGGCTGGCGAGCTGCAGACTTGTGGTCTCAGTAACTGTCCCTCATCGTCCAAGGTCGACAACTCTGTAAATAACATAACCAAGACACAGTGCTTTAATTCACAAATGTGCTCACCCCACTGTGTGCAATATCAGCTTTTTGCGAAGCAACATGCTAAGTGACGAGGCGAGCCAATGCCAGAGTTAACGGAACAACCTTAACTTTGGTTATTGTTTATGTAAACAAGGCTAGCTTGCTTGCTAGTTGAACAGACAGCTACATCACCCAAGCTAACATATCTACTCATAACTCACATCAATGTTGTGGATGTTGAATGTAACAACAATACAACCACAGTTATTATTCATTTTAACATATAATGTTACATCGTGAGGCACAAGAAGGTTGGTTGGGTATTGTTAGCTCACCAGCGGCTAACTGGCTAGCTAACAATAGCTAACACAAGCCACTGATCCTGTGGTCGTACCACATTAGCTGGCGTAACGTTCATAATATTGATGTGGGACATTTGTAGCTAGCGTTAGTTAGTAAATTCATGGTAGGCTAACAACAGGGTGTTTGAGAAATAAAACTTACAAGGATCCATAGTGGTCTTTTTGTACGATGGACTCATCAACCATTGATTCGAGCATGGCTGTAGCTGCTGTAGCAGAGTTCAAGGCCCTGGTTACTTGGTTTGCCGGTCTGTCGCCAAGCATGGAATGCAGCAAGTCAAAATGGGGATTCCTTTCTGGCCGACCACTGCTGCTGCATTCCAGCTCCTTCTTCTGGTCCCTGTAGTCTTTCTTTAGCTTCTTCAGCTTGTTGATAAGCTGCTCCATGCTCCAGTCATACCCAGCTGCAGCCATCTCCCACTGGATCTTCTCAAACATGGGCCGAGAGGCTCCCTCTAACTTATTTTGGACTTTGGAGGATGACCACAGTAACAGGAAGCACTGGGTCTCCTCCTCAGACCACTGCTGCTTAGATTTAGTGTCCATACTCACTGCAAGTGTATCTCATGTACAGATGAAACTTGTTTGGCTGTTGTTTTAAAAATGGCGGTTCAGTGTTTACGCCCATCTTGTTGGTCACAATAACCCTGCCCCCAGCCCCTGACGTAATCAGTTCTTGGCTCTAGACCAGCAAAGAGTTGGTGCTTGTGGCACCAGTTTTGAGAGCCAGGAGCTGGTGCTGAGTCAGGCTCTGGCTCCAAACCAGCCGTAGAACCAGCTCGGTGGAAAGGGGGTATGGGGTTTGTGGTTCCTGACATTATGACTGTTCCAATAATGTACAAGGCAAGAAATCATATACTTCCAGGCAATATACAGAAAAGAAACAAACAAAATTGCGAAAATTCTTATTGCAGGACAAAATGATTTTGTGGTACTTTCACATTTCAAATTGCAAATACCTATTAAATGCCATATGCTAAGCCTACTGGGAGTTGTTGATGGGCACTCAGTCTAGGGAAACGTTTAATGAATAACACATCTTTTATTACCCTGTTGCTTTTTCAGACATATAGTTGCCGTGACTCTTAGCCAACCTGAAAAAATCCTGAAGAATGGTGTTCAGTGGAGGCTGATAATTGACATGGATGACCTCACCTTCAGGTGCCACTTGCGTCTCAGCAGGGAGCAGTTCTACAATCTCACTGACAAGCTTCGCCAGCAGGGTTTGAATGATGAGCATCCGCCTGGAGGCCCCCCAAACATCCCATTTGTCAAGAAAGTAGTAATGTTTCTTTGGTATATCGCCAATCAAAATTAATTTACAGAAATATCAGACGAATTTGATGTATCGATGGGTGCAACACATTATGTGATTCTTCAGTTGTTGGACCTAACTTGTGCCATGGCAGAATCCTTGATCGTTTGGCCCACACAATGTGAAAAGCGAGTGATTGCAGGAGTCTTCACAAGGATCAGTGGGATCGCTGGCATCTTAGGAAGCATAGACAGCTGTCACATTAAAAAATTCAAAGATCCTCAGTTAGGGGGAGGTGACTAATTGATTAGGAAGAATTTTTATTCCATTTTGCTTCAAGGCATAGTGGATGGCCATGGTCAATTTATTGACATTTTTACAGGTCCTCCTGGAAGACTCCATGATGCACGAATATTACAGGCCTCTCCATTCATGGAGAACTGGGAACAGTTGATGGGAAACTATAAACTGTTTGGTGACACAGCCTATATTAGTGTCAATTTTCCATTTATTGTTACACCCAAGCGAAATAATGTAGTTACTGTGGAGGATGAACAGCGAAATGCAAGGATAAGCCGTGGTGAAGTCATTGTTGAACAAGCATTTGGCTGCTTAAAATGCAAATTTTCACAAACTGATTGATCCTCCCCAGCAGACACACACAGCAACCTTTTAAACGATTTGCACGGATGCAAAGAAACGCAGAAAATCTAACCTGTTCCACAAAAAAAAAAAAAAGACAGACAAAGTTTTGGAGTCGGTGTGTTAGTATGACTGACACCACATATGGTCGTTTTTTGTTTTTTTTTTTCATACACATCCATTTCGGATGAAAAATTCTGACTCAGTGAGCAAAGGTCTTTAAAAAGAAGACCACCAATTTCTGCAAATCAGTTGATCCTGAACAGTGACTGCAGAAGCCTTTGTTTGAGGTAGGGACACACATACACTTTTTAACCAGACTGTGCTGTCTCAAAAGTGTGTGCTAGTTTCACCTGGATACACAGATATTCAGTCAAGTCTGCTTTTCTGTCAGTCTCTAACAAGTCAGACAACCCTATAAACATTTTGGACAGATGCTAAATTCCAAAAAAAAAAAAAAAAATTATGACGGACAAAAGTTTTGGTGTCGCTGTGTAAACATCATTGACACAGTATGAGATTGTGTGGTTTTCTTTTGAATGTGCTAGAATTTCCTCTGGTCAGCAGCGTGTCTGTCCCCAACGTGCCGGGCATATTGCTGTTTAGCAGCAGCACTCATCTTCAGCAAGGGACATATTTGTGGTGCTTGACTACTGGACCCAACAACAATTTGACTGCTTGTCAGTAGGGCCTGACCAATATGGGATTTTTGGGGCCGATGCTGATAACAATATTAGGTAGTAAGAAAATACCAATATCCAGTATATTGGCTGATATTCTGTATATAGTATTTTGAATGTGGTTATCAGATATGTGTGACAAAGATATGTAATCGAGGCAGGATGTCGAACAAACTTTATTCCTAACGTCATTGCACCAAACAGTAAACACTTCACTTATTACCAATTAAATAAGGGACTGCCCTCTGCTGGACAAATTTCATGATTATACTATTTTAAATCACTAGTCCGAGCTTTTTGTCCAGCCTTAAAAAATAGTTTTAATATCGGCACTTATTGGAGAACAAATATGCTGATACGATAAATCTGCAATAGGACAATACTGGTTGATAATATCGGTAAACTGATAAATCAGTGGGGCCCTGCTTGTTAACAAATGCACCTTTATTTGAACCAAGGAGGAGAAGGAGCGCTGATGCACATTCCTCTGTCTGTGATAGTATGATTATATGCACATTTAAGGTGAGCTACAGTGGAGGTTATTTAATTGGACTACTGTCCTTGTCACAGTATACAAGCTGAGGGCAGGGTTGCCACCCGTCCCTTGAAATACGGAATCGTCCTGTATTTGACAATTAGAAGTTGCGTCCTGTTTTGAATCAAATGTGGGACGCGATTTGTTCCGTATTTCATCGCACACAAATTTCGTGAAGAACCACTGTACTGTGCCTCTGATAAGCTAAAACTCGTTGCCTTTGTTGGTTGGATTGGTTTGGGTTAGACACAGCCATTCAGAGGCAGAGAAGGGCAGGTCTTCTTCGCAGAATGTGGAAGGGAAATATCGGTTCCAAACCAAGTATTCTTCCACCAGCGAAGCAAAAGTTGCAGAAATACAGATGTGAGTGGGAAGAATGAAATACGTGGCTTGACAGCGTTGGCGAGAATGAATACAAAGCAAACTGCAGCATATGGTGTCGGGTGTTTTCTGTGGCGCATGCGCACGTTGGCCTGGCTGATGTTAGACAGCATGTCTCCAGAGAACAACATGCACAATAGGACTCAGAATAGCTACAAAGTGTTTTTCACGCATTCCTCAAGCATTTCCAAGACTGATACGGGAGTAACAGCTTTTTGAAACCTTTTTGATGGGAGTCTCATTCATGAGACGTCATGAATCTTCTCGATCCTCATCAATTATGAGTCTTTTTCTGTCTGTCAACCTGGAAGCTCCTCTCAGCTTGAGAGGAGAGGCAGTGCAACAGGGGGCATGGCTTCAAGAGTGCATATGCTCCATGTGAAGAGAATAAAGATATCGCTGCTGTCAGGCGCAAAGCTCGTATCTCCACATTTCCATATTTTAATTTTTTTCCATAAATAAATGCTATTGGTCACCCTTCATGTCTATCAGGGATTTTTACCATTTCTTAACCAGTGGTTAAGGACTGTGATAGAGAGTACTTTTACTTGTATTCATAAACCTTTGTAGTTGCTTTACTCAGTTGAAGAACAACACACAGCAGTAGTTGACTTTTTTTTTTTTGACAGTTTCTGGTTGTTTGCGAGGTTATAGGATGTTTTCTTTACTTGAGAAGTCCACAAAGGAAAATGTTTTGAAAATGAAGATGTGTGGGCAGAGAGGAGCGCAGGTAAAGCTGTAAGTCAGAGTGCAGTTTAGTGTCGTCTTTCTTGTGTAGTCATAGCTACTACTGTGTTCAACAGCCTGTTCTTGTGAGACTTAATCTTTGCAAAATGAGATTTTGGCTTAAAGTATTCAAAGACAGGTAAATCAGAGCACAGACACACACAGCAACTATAATTGTCATAACTAAGGAGGCGGCGCCGTCTTATAATGTTACAGACATCCTGCATATGTTTTTTCTCCTCATGTTCCTACACAACAGAACTTGTTCTTCTTATCACCAAACGAGGCTGCTCTCTCTCTGACAGCTGATTTTTAAATGCCATGAATGGAAAGCATAAGAAACACCCACATCTGGATGTTTCTTATGCTTTCCATTCATATTGCTGTTATTTCAAGCAAAAAAGAAAAAGATGCGATTAATCGTGATTAACTCAGGAAATTTTGAGATTAATTGCGATTAAAAATCGTTTGACAGCCCTACATCCAATGAAACACTTTGCTGTGGTCCGGCCTTCCTTTTACATGACAACAGTGCACTGGTGCCCCGAAACCAAAAACTTTTGAAAACGGGTTCCAGAGTGCAATCTTTTACAACCTCTGCCTTCTTTCTGGCCTTCTAAACTGGCAAACCACAAAACCTATAAAAGCCTTGACTCCGCTAATGCTAATAATAATGCTAGGAGTGGCTACGCTAATGCTAATGCTAGCACAAGTCAATGCATTCCGCAGTAGCCACGACCAAAGTCTGATTGAACAATCCACAGTGCACCCAAAGCAAGTAGAATATGACGACAGTCTATTGAGGCAAATGTGAGTGGTGTTAACATAATTTTAGAAGTAAAACTGCTGTTGAATTTCTTTTATTTGTGGTTCTGGTTAAGGTAAAGATACATTTAGCAGCCACAGGAAGTGAAAAACTTCGGCAGCTCCTATGGTATGTCATTACAAAGTTACACCGCAGACTAATGGCCTGGCATGCATACTACAGTGCTTTCAGTTGTCCATGTAAACACTGATTTTTTTAAAGACGCAAAGGAAAGACTTTCTAATGGGACTGCTCTCATCTAAATGTGGCTTTATACCATAAAGGTCCAACATGATGGTTTTTTGCTTATTTGAATAAGTTGGAAAAAAGGAAGTTGGCATCTCCTTTATCAAATTTAACTCAATCAACAAATTGAGCATGGAGCGTAATGGCTATTCTACTGTAATTATCAATGGTGGTCAAAAAATATGGCGGCTATGAGTCAAAATATCTTTGCAGGAGGTGGGACTTATATTAAACTGGCCATAACTCATTAACCGTTAGTCCAGTCATCATAAAACTGGGTACATATCTTCAGATCCGCGGTCACGCACAAGCAGCGTATGTGAAGGTAAGGCAGGCAGGTTGGCATCTAGTGAATACTTTCGGCTGTCTGAATCGATTGACTGGAATGAGAACTGGCTTAACTCGCCTTACTCTAGCTCTCTGTGAACGTGGAAATATATATATTACTTACATTATTACTTTTTGCTTTTGACTTATTTATTCTTCATCTTTCTGACGCACCTTTCCATTTTCTGCTATTCATTTTGCTGTTACACCGCAGTTTCCTCTTTGTGAGACTTTGAGAGTGATCTTATCTTATCTTACACATCCCTTTGAAGACATATACATACCCACCATCATCTCTTTAAAAGAAGTCAAAAGGACTTCCACCGTGCCACAGACGCAAAGAGGCAACAAAGAAAGGAGAGATCCACCACTAAAACAACTCTTCAAACTACCACTACCATGACAACCACTCACAAATGGCCCCATTGCAACAGAAACTGTGAAACAAGGATCCTCTGCAGCCACCAAAAGACTTACAAATGACCATACCCACCAACAGGAGGACAGCCATACTCGTTTCGAGTGATCGCTGATGATGACAGACATGTGGTCCTGTGCAACGGCTGAGAAGTGACAGCACTTACATGACGGGGGAAGCAGAAAAATTTGAGAATTAATTTTATTGGACGCAAAATTAATATTACCCCCCCCCCCCAAGCGCAGGAAGAGTCATCAACATTTTCAAAATGTTTTCCAATTTAATCAAAACTACAAAACTACTTTTTGGTAATTGTTGGGACATATATTGTCATATAGGCGAGGATAAGAGCAACACATATCTGATTTTAAAAAATAACTTTAAAAAAACTAAAAGGATTTTCATTTCGTGGCGCCTTGAAACGAACGTGTTGCGGCACACACAGGCCTCCATCAGGGTGACTTACATTAGAGTGGGTTAGAGAGGTTTTGGAACTGTTTCACAGCCGTTATGTCACCTCTGCATCGAAGAGCACCTTGTTAGAAAGAATCTTTTACCCACCATCAGAGAAGTGCTCCTTTTTCTCTGCTTCTCTTCACATTATGTCTTGCTGTCATTATTATGGTCAGCACAGAGCCATGGCTGTTTATTTTCTAACTAGAACTGCAAGTTATTGATGTCATGGTAAACAATCATTTTTTAAAGTCAACAGAAAAAGTTTGAGAAAAAATACTGTAGACAAAAAAAAATTAGCTGTGATTTTCATTAGCTGTGGGTAAACAAAAAGTCTTATATGTTGGTATGTATCCTTCTTCTCTAGATATCCACCATAACCGCCTTATCTGTGCATGTCCCTGACTCTCTTCTTTTTTCCATCCCTTTCTTTGCACTTATTCTTATGCAAAGATACATAGACACACAAGCACAGACATGCTAGTCCTAATCCTGAGGAACAGAAGCAATGCACCAGGCAGTGTCTTCAGATGTGTCTTGATCAAGGCAGCAGCCTTATTCTTTGATGTCTAACATGATTAGCTTTTAGTGAAACACTGGATCTTTCATAAAAGTGAGTTGGCGCCCTCGGCAGGGGGCCGTTTAGGAGGCATCACAATCGGTGCAGAGAGCAGAGCATAGATGGAGGGTAGGTGAGGGGAGGGGGGATCTGAATAAACCAAATGATGTCTGTAGCTTTGTTTATCTACAAGGCTGGGGAAAGAAGAAATAGCCAATAAAGAAGAGCTAAAAGGAACAAAAGGATAGGACTGCTAGATTAGAATTTCACATTTCTTTTAACATTTGTCATTGACAATATCATGTGATGCAGTTATTGTTACATAAAGCGCAATCCTGTTGACTCTTTAACACAGAGTTTATTTTATGGAGTGTAAACCCAACAATGTTTTTTTTTTTTTTTTTCCCCCTCACAATTAATACAATGATACTGTTCTCAAAATTTCATACCAAAATCATTGTAGTTATCACTTAAGCCATACTTTAAGACTTTTTGATAGTCATAAGAAATAAGTAATGTTTTGCTCACCCGTTTATTATCCCTGCCAGGCATACACATGTACACAAAGATCTCAAGGGAGGCTTGAGCACCTGCAATTTTAAAAAATGTAAAATAGATAATCTAAATAAATAATGTCTTGTTGTGCATGCTGTTGTGCAGACATATGATGTTACTTGAATCAAGACCACATTTGGAGACCACCAGCCTCTTTCCTGGTTTCCTTCTGCTACTGCAGCTTTGTTGCACCGACTGGTAAACATGCAGACTCTGTAGCTCATACTTTCACCCACACTGGAGTTAGTCAGAGTCGGTCAGTAAAGATAACTTTAAAGCAACAACAGATATCAGGTATGTGGTCAAACAAAAGTACCTAAAGAGGCTGCTGTCCATCCTCTTTTTTTATAATGCTGCGCTTTAGGTATTGCTTGACTATTTGGTAAGTTTGGTGTATCTTTACATTGGTTGAAATGTACCAAATAACGATTGTTAGTGCTGTTACCTTCTAATAGAAGCTTGGGGGTTCATGGATTATGGTCAACCTCTTGTGTCCCATCTTCTTCTAAGTTTATGTTGAGATCCACAGATGAAGACGTTCATTTTGGGGATTTCAGCAGGACTGTTTTTGAATATCTGCCACAAAGGAAGCTATGGACTGAGCTCATCCCCCACAGTCCTCCAGATCTTTACACCTAGGTGTGAAGACA